>VZTT01024708.1:7350-26030 GCA_013400855.1 Buphagus erythrorhynchus
AAAAAATGTTTCCCCTTTGAAATTCAGTAGTGTCAACATACATACTGCAGCAGTGCATGACAGAATGTAACTGAGAGTGGCAGAGCACAGCCCTTCCAAAGTGGGTTCAGACCCAAAGCTCCTGAGATTCTCCCATTGGGGTTCCCCCCCAGGCACCCAGCTCAGGGAAATGTTTACGGCTCTATTATTCCTGCAGCCATATATGATAGCATTTGAAGCTAAACAACCTTGAATCAGTAATATATGCATGAATGCATTTCATTCAGAAAATAGAGACTGACATAGCAATTCCAAGTTGTTATCAATTATCGGTTGACTTCCTTTTGAAAATTGTCCTTTAATGGCTTCCTATTTTTTAATAACTCACTGTATTCACTAAGATGCTGTTTGCTGAACTCTGGACTGTGTTGTGATGACACGTGACCCTGTTTAAATGAGCTTTTAGAGAAATCTATTTCAGAACTGAGTATTTGGAAGAGAATTTTGATGGCAAATTTGTTGGCTGATGGTCTCAAAGACCACTAGACACTCAGACTTTTAGTAGCTGCCACAGGAATATCAGATCAGCTGCCATTCTAGAGGAGAGGGAGAAAATGATGCCATGAAATTAGATTTTAACACTGCTCTACTCATAAGTACAGTAGGAATAAACATAAAGTAAAATGCTGGGTCATGAGCTAGATGCTGTGTAAGTATTTATTGTAGGTCTGTGGGCCACCTGCACAGTGATGGTGATTATACAAGGATAGGATTCATATTCAGTCCCAAATAAAATATCAGGCTTCTCTGAAGATCATCACAAGGTTACTTGTCCTTTCAACTCACATGAATATGTTGTACTTCTGCATATTTAAGCATCTTATTGCAGGGGAGATTTTCTCCACTACTTGAAAATCCTTTGTGAGTCTTAAGTGTAAATTTTTGTTAATTGAATATAACAATATTCAATTTGTTAATTGAATATTGTGGGATCCCTGACAAAAAGAAAATGTTTGTGGATGTCCACTGAACAGAGATTATAATGAAAGTAGGTGGAAAGGGCAGATTGTAATAGCACCCCATCAAAAACACTATATAAATTTGCCCATTGCAGACAACTGAAGAGGTTTTTCAAAGTAGCAGCATCTTATTGTGACCGTTTTTTAATTCTAAAAGGAATCAAAATGGGTATAATTTTAGAACTAGAGAAGTAGGGATGGAATGAGCACTTATTCTGTGATCTTGAAGATTTGGGACTTGTGACCCCCCTCAGTGAAAATAAAATTGCTAATGTCAACCCATCTTTTGCAGACAGCACCTCACATTGATTTTATACATAATTCAGCACAATTGACAGCCTTTTCAGGACAAGCTGGAGACTGATATGTTATGGAGGCTAAATTGCTTCTCCCTTCTGTAAAAGAGAGTCTCTAGAGGCTGTGATTTGTGTTTAATGGTGTAAAGAGCTGGAACTGTGAAGAAGTTGGACTGTGTTATGGCTGATGTGAAGATACAGTAAAGCAGTGGCACGGCAAAAAACTGCCTCCACTGAATTTATTATAAGATATAAAAAGAAACCCTTTTCTCCCCTCTGTCTTGCCCCAAACTGTAGTAAAAGAAGTGAGAGTACATTACCCATGTTTAGTTTTGCACATGCAGTACCAGATATATTATCTGTGCAATCAGCTGGCAACCCAGCCGTGGTGGGACTAACCAGCAGAAAAGCTATGGGAAACAGTGCAGCGTCCTTGCTGATGCTCTTCTGCTTTTGTCACCTGTTGAATTGCTCAGAGAAATGAGCAGCTGTGGGATAAACCTGAGCATAAAACTGAAATTTGTTCATTTTCTCTAACTGTCTGAGTTTCCACCAGGGCTTCTGGATGGTTTTCCTGGGATCTTTCCAGGGTAAAAGCAAGTGCACAAGAACTTCTTCATGAGGTAGCTGCTAATCCCCAGCCTCCTTCACACCACAGGAACATTTTTATTGGCACCAACCACCCTCTAAAGGGCTCCTTGTATACTGGCAGGGGCAGGCATATGTGAAATAATAACACTAAGGCTGCATTTTTTTACTTCATCATCTCTTAGAAAAATCTTTTGACTCCATGGAGCACCACCTTTGCCAAGGAGCTGATGCACAGCTCTCCTCTTAGTGGCCATTCAGACTGTCCAGTCTCTGGCCACCATGCACTTTGTGCAGGGCCAAAACCAGAACAGAACAAACTTCTGTTCCTGATCTGGATGTCCCCAGAATCCCCACTGTTCATTTGAAGTACTAGAAAACTGTCTCGCAGTTTAGGAACAATAGTAGCAGAGACACATTGTCCTATCTTATTTTCATTTTTTTTTGTTGTGTTTATGTGAGTCACTGACGCACAAAGTCTGTATTCGTTGATGGTATGCAAAATTCAGTGCATGTAAGAAACTATTCTTGCAGTGTAATCAGATAATTAGATGTTTTGTCGCTGTCTTGTGCTGTTTAATATAAAGTACTTTGAATGACAGTATGGCAGCTCCTTTACAGCAAACTTTACAGGCTGCTTGTTGCAAACTGCAAGTAAACTTTAATTGGGTGTCCTGAGATTTGCTACTAGGAAGGTAATAACCTCAGCACAATAGCTTGAAGCTGCATCTTTTCACTGTTGTCAGTGTTGAAAATACAGGCTAATTTTCCAACAGACTTGTTCTTTCTTCAGCAATCAGGTTTACCAAAAGAGGTAGAACCTTATTCCATAATTTCTGCAGACTGTAATATGCAAAGACATGAGCAACCCAAGTGGTGTTGTGTGTGAATGAGTATATGGGGGTGGGGACTGACAAAGGAGAACTACGTTTTGAAATAACAACATGATTTTTTTTGAAAAAGCATTGAGTTGTTTGCCCTTTTATTTAGCCTTTATGATAGCAAATAGAAATGATTTGGCTTTCCAGCCAGACTTAGAAATGTGGAGGTAGAAAAAAAGGCAGCCCAAAACCTCAGTGTAATTTTGAGTCAAATGAGGTTTGGATCAAACTCAATGCAATTTATTTTTATATACTGTCTTCCATGCAGAGTATTACAAAGCAGTTTACAGGGAGAGTTAATCATCAGGAGCCAAAGGGAAAAGTAAGGTTCTAAAAGTCAAAAATAATTTGGTAGCAGGGAGGAATCATGGGGGCTTTTATTGGAGTTCTGAGGGAAATGAGAGAGGTTCCAGTTAGAGTGTTTTTTTCTGGTTTTTGGTAGGCAAAGTCCTGTATTCAGTTGTGTCAGAAAATGGCACATTCTTTTTAATGACACTATTTTGAGTGGCTCATCTTGTCAGACAACCATGTCAGTGTCACCCTGCTCTGTAGAGCTTCCACATAGACTACTTGCCATAAAAAGGAAAGAGTATTACTGAGATAGAGCTTCATACACTGCAAGATTTTTTTATTTTAATAAAATCTGATATCCTCAAAATATCGTCGAATTTAAAAAACATTAAACCAGAATGCTGCTATTGTATTATGGTCTTGTGGATGTGAACACACACACACACACACACAAATTTATTAATAAATTAATACTACTTAATATTTTATATATTGGGGCAGATTCTCTGATCTCCTGCTTCAGTTTTGCATAGCTGCTAAAACCATTCAGGCTAAACTAATTTACACTAGCTAAGAATTTTATTTATTTCACTTGTTTTGTGTTTACAAAAATCAATTACATGTATCATTCAATTAGTGGCTCTCACTGTGAGGTTTTAGTGATGCAGGATGTAGAAGGAGCAACATAATATCCACGTCTAGCCCTAAAATGATGTGTACCCTTGGAGTCACCACTCCCTAGGTGACTTTCCCTCCAGACTCTCATGGGCACTCCAATAAGCACACAAAGTGCTTTCCAGACCTTCAAAACACCTCAGGCAAAACAGAATTTTCACCTGCTTGGTCTTCTTTATCTGAGAATGTCCTTCCTTGAAAGATCAAAATAATTCCTACTGCTCTCTATGTTACGTTCACTAGTTGGTCTTTGTCTTACACTGACAGCTCAGCCGGGAACACACCTCAGAAAACAAGAGGAAAACAGGTGTGAATGCTTTCAGTTTGGTTTGGTTAGCTTAAAATTTTAACCAAGCCAGACATTTGTTGCTTGTCAAATCCTCCAGATTCTTCCAATACTTGTATTTATAAAGTGGCCTGTCAAAGGATTTGATGTATGAGTGTCAGCTTGATGGGGATTGCCATAGGAAGCTGTTAGTCTAGATCACAGGATGGGTAAGAAGATGCAAAATGCTTTTTCTTTCCTGTGCTTTTGTCAGCCATTCATTAAGGGGGTTTTTGGAAGCGCTGATATAGGAGATGCAATGCCTCAAGCTTCCTTCAAGAACACTTTTAGAGAATGTTGTGATTCCATTCATCATTTTTATAAATTACGAACTCTATCGACATCATTTTTACACAAATGTAACTTCACAGACCTTGATATTCATGTTTATTGCCACTAGGCAAATGTTGAGCCCATGCATGTAAGAGAATGATGATGACCTTAGATGGTGTGTGATACGTGTTACAACACTTGTGGGTTATTGTAACAGCAGCCTCTGGATGTTAAATCTCTTCCTAGTTCAAACTTTTTTCTGCTAAAAGCAATTTTTTGCCTCACCACCCAAAGCCTGAAGCTTTTCTTCATTCACACATTTTCACTTAAAAATAGAGGTGCTTATTACAAAAGTTTGCAGCAGTTAGGAAACAAAAAACTTTGGCTGTAAAATTCAAATAAGGCAATGCTTACAACGAATTTTCTAGTTCAGAAACTTCAGAAAACTACTGCTCCCTCATATTTACTCTGTGATCACACAGATCTTGTGAGGTCAAAGATGCACAAAATGCCTCCATTTACTTTTATGTATATGTTCTTCTGATGTTTCAGCCCTCACTTCCCTGTCCCTTATGTTTCCTCTGCTTTTCAAACTCATGAGCTTCCAGCTTTATCTGTATCCAGTACAAACAAATCTTTAGGAAACAGGTAGGGCTGTGAATTACCTATTCAGGAAGACAATCCTTCTTGGTTTAACAAGAAAACAAGACACTTGTGTTAGCTTTTGTTCTTAACCTTCTACTTTTCTCTTAAGATTCAAGTCACAGTATTTTGATATCACTGACAAAAAAAAAATCAGATTTCTAAGATTTTCAAAAGTGTCCTTGATGACCACCACATTCCAAGCCAAATACTTTTTTGAAGTCTTAAAAAAAATGCATTTGGTTTATGCTACATGATTTTGGTGGCCAGGAGGGCAGCAGAAGTGGTGTCTCTGAGAAGAAACCAGGAGTTGCCCCCATGTGGGCCAGAGACATTTCCAGCTGGCTCCAAAAAGTATCTTGTGCTGTTGCTCAAACCTGACCCCCTCAGCAGCACTGGTGGCACCTCTGTGATAATATATTTACCAAGAGTGAAAAAACATGGTGCAGCAGCTGTGTGAGAAAGTGGAGTGCAAAAAATGTGCAAAAACAGCCCTGCAGACATCAAGGGGAGGGAGGAAGGAGAGGGAAGAGGTGCTGCAGGTGCTGGAGCAGAGGTTCTCCTGCAGCCTCTGGAGAAGGATGCAATGGAGCAGGTTGTCCTCCTGCAGCCCAGGGAGGACCACAGTGGAGCAGATGAACATGCTCTGAAGGAAGCTGCAGTCAATGGAAAGGAGCCCTTGCCAGGAGCATGGAGTTGTCTGGAAGGAGCTGCTGCCCATGGGGCACCCATGCTGGAGCTGCTTTTGAAGAACTGTACATCATGGGAGAGACCCCACGATGGAGCAAGGGAAGAGAGCAGAGGAAGGAGCAGCAGCGGTGAAATGTTATGGACTTACCACAACCCCCATCCCCCATTCCTCCCTCCCTACTTCCTCCAATAAAAGAGTCAGGAATGAGGGAGTGAAATTGAACCTAGCAAGAAGGAGGGATGGGGGAAAATGTTTTAGTTTTGTCTGTTTTTCTCACAGAAAGATTTTTCTTATTCTACTCTAATTGGCAATAACTTAAATTCATTCTCCCCAGGCTGAATCCGTTTTGCCCATGACAGTAATTGGTGAGTGATCTCCCTGTCTTATTTTCTCATCCATTGTTGAGGAGGGATAAGAAAAGTGCAGCTGGGTAGGCACCCGGTGGCCAGCCAAGGTCAGCCCACCACAAAAACATATCACCAATAATAAATATTATTAGTAGCAGTATCACAGCATCATTAACTTTTCCAAACGTATATAGAAAGAAACACACACATCCCTTAGTTCTCTCAGCTCTGTTTAGCATTAATAGAATAGTGAAATATCCCAGGAATTTTGCAACTCTAAGGGTTTGAGAGAGGAGAGGCCAAGAAAAAACAACCCTGGAGGGAAGCTGATGAAACATAACCAGGAGATTGAATAGGTTTAAAAAAACAGCAAATGGTTTAGAACTGTAATGAGGAAAACAACCCTCTGGTTCAAAAGCAACTGCTTTCTTGTCCATTTGCAGGATAATCAATATCTCATCCTAAAACATCTGTGAGCAAATATAAAAAAGAAAGAATACTGTATTCTGGAAAAGATTTGCTGACCAAGCCCAAGTTCCATCAGAAATGGAAGCATAAATAACTTCAAAATACTGATAATGATTCTTAGGGAAAAAGAGCTGAATAAACAGCACTGAATAAAATGTAAAATTGCATTTTGTCTTTCTGTTTTCTCATGAAACTCTGTGCTAGCAGACCTGGACTGTGTCTGCCTCCAGCATTTGATCAGAATTCTATCTCAGTCAGCCTTTTTTATTTCCCTGCCTTATTTTAAGCATAATTATCAGATTGATAAATATGTGCATCAAGCATAGCATTAGCAGAGCCTGTGTTCTGAATTACTGTGGGATTGTTGCTTCTAGGGAGCAGAGACAGTTTAGAACCAGAAAAATGAGCATGTTTCACTGAACAGATTATCTTTTTCAGCTAATAATAGTTCATATCAAATACCATTTTGTGAAAGATAGAGACCAACTTGCACACTCTCTATAAAAAAAAAAAGTGGAGAATGTTCCCTACAGAACTCACATATTATGAAATCAGTTGTACCTTAAAAGACAATTTTCAGAGTAGTTTCAATCCTAAAGTAGGTCTGTATGTTGCTGGGAACCTTATATATTTATATCATAGTGTGCAGTACAAGAACCCAACAGTGTTCCCATTTCAGGCCCCGTGTAAAATTCAGCTTAAAGTCATAGTAATGAAAATGGAGACTGGATTGTTCCAGTCTCAGACATGCTGAGAATTTTTGTCTGGAAAGTGCCAGTTAGATCCTAAAATACATGCTCCACCTTGAAGTAAACATCTAACTCTTCCAGGACATCAAGACACTTGGTCTTTGTTGTTCCATTACAAATTGTTGAATCTGATTTCTTCTCCACAGATCAAGGTTCACTTTCCACACCAGCACTCCTAAAAAATATCTTCTCCTTCTTGGTACCAGAGACTTTCCTTGAGGCAAGCTTAGCTTTACCACTTTTAGGAAGAGTTCAGCCTGTTTCTTGTAGAGGGCAACAACTTTAGTGCAACTTTAGAAGCAGCATGCTGCATCCAGCAAGCTCAAATCCTGTACACACTCTGGTATTGGACCCCATAATGGGATAGGAGGGTGGTTATCAGTGAAGCATCAGCATCATCATGTTTCTCTTGGACTGCTCCTTCCCTCTGTTTTTTTTCATGTCAGATGGGCAGTGGCAACAGCTGCCCCATCTTCCAGCCTGCTCCATATTGTCTTCCAGCCCCTCGTGCCTGCAGCACTCAGCTGGCTGCTGGGGCTGGATGCTGGCTGAGAGCTGCAGGCTGCCCAAAAAAAATCAGAAAAAGAAGTTTCTGAAGGAGACCTCTGTGGGCCAATCACAGATCCTTTTCCAGTCTCAAGAATATGTTTTAAGCTGCTTAGTCTAATGAGTGCAACGTTTCCAACTTAAGCCTTTCACAGGGCATTATGCTCATGTATTCATAGAATCATGGAATCACAGAATCATGGAATCATAGAATGGCTGGGGTTGGAAAGGACCTTAAGGAACATCTGTTTTCAACCCCTCTGCCATGGGCAGAGACACCTCCCACTAGACCAGGTTACTCAGAGCCCCATCCAACCTGGCTTTGAACAATGCCAGGGACAGGGCATCTACAGCTTCTTTGGACAACCTGTACCAATGTCTCACCAACCTCATAGTAAAGAATTTCTTCCTAATATACAACTTAAATCTTAAAATCTATCCTCTTTCAATTTAAAGCTATTCTCCTTTGCCCTACAACTATCTGCCCATGTAAGAAGTCCCTCTCCAGCTCTCTTGTAGCCCCTTTAGGTACTGGAAAGCTAAAGACTTGTCTCTAGAGGTTTTAAATGGTCCAGCTGGAAAGCCTTGGACAGGTGTGAGATGCAGGATTGTGGGAAAAAGTTTTTTGGATGTACTGCAGTCACATACAGGACTGTCTTTTGGAAGGTTTCAGCTTCTCCCTTCACTGGGTAAGGAGATGAGGTATTTTAGCCAAGAGATACTGAGAATTGTCAACCACTGGGAAACTATTCACAAGCTTGTGTCCCTGACTTAAAGCACTGTTGTGTGTTACAGAAAAAAGGAGAATATCCAACAATGCTGCTCCTGCTCCAAAAGGGTTTTGCATTCTATGTAGGTTACTCTCAGAAGCTGCACAGACTTTGGTTGCTTGTGCACCCCTACAGACTGTATTACTGCACATGTTTTCCAATTATCCAACTTCTGTGAGAACAGAAGGTCAGCAGACCATTCTAGATAAATATTTTTGTTACCTTGCACTTGATAACTAAGCTTTCCAAAGGGTAAACAGCCATGATTTCATCATCAGTCTTGGAATGACAAGGTTCTGAAGTGCATGGAGTGCATGACATGTTGCTCCAATATCAGGGGCAGAAGATGAGCATTGACAAATGGGGCAGAGGGTAATATTTTGATTGATTGTTGGCATAAGAACTTATTGGTGAGGCCTGAGAGCTTTGATAAGATGCAAAGATTAAGATATAGAATTTAAACTCAAAGAATTACATTTGTGTTGCAGCTCTGGCAAGAAATGTGGTTGGAAGAGAGTATTGAACAATACAAAAAGACAAAATTTTCTAAGAAAGTAATTCCAAATGCAATAATAAACTAATTAAACACTGTTAGAAATATAATGAAACTAGCACTGTTTCCCACAGGCAACCCACTGTCTTAAATAAGCATTTTAATAATCCTCCTGTGGATTTTGGTACAATTTTGTCTGACCTTTATTTAAAGACCACCAACACAACAATTGAATATGATTGGCCAACCCGTGTGAATTGTCCTTAACCTAGAGTCAGTTCTCTTTATTTTGTTACCTACTTTCTTCCTCTTTACTTTTAAATACAGCTGTTCTTTCAGAGGACTTCTTTTCTTCATCAAAATCTGCTGCATTTTTCTGTCTTCTTGTGGCTGTTGGTCTCTTGTTTTGTTCTCCCTAAAGTTTCTGTAGTCAGCTCCTGATATTTAGAATTTTTTTCTTTGTTAGAATCAGCTTTTAAATATTTTTAGCACTCTTAGAAATTAATTTAATACCTATTAATAAAATAGAGGACTGAATTCACTCCCCGTATAGCCACAATCACATTCAATGTACCTTGTGGGAGGAAATTTTTTGATAATGCAAATGTTGTCCCCTAGCACTGCTGCTATATCTGGACCAAGAGTTGAGTCTCCATGTTGAGATTGATGGAGGTAGGGGTTCCATCCTTGGGTGTGCAACTCTGCCTTGCAGAGTGCAAGATCTGTACTGTTGAACAAGGACAGTTGTTGCATGATTAGATGAGCCAAACTGAAAATACATGCACAGTTGTGCATGTCCTGGATTTCCTCTTCTTTAAAAGAAAAAATGTGGTCCTTCCCTCCAATACCAAATAGTGTTCCAAGCTTGACAAACTGCTGCTGACAACCATAGCCACCACAAACAAAAATGATCTGTCAAAAGGTAAGAGATTTTGGAGTAGTAGTTCTTCAGCCCTAATTCATACTTTCATAGAACAGGGACATATACAGCTGCTTTGCTGTCAAAGACATGAAGATTTGGAAGGTACCTTTTTTTCCTCCCACGTTTAGCATATGTTTTAGCCATCCATAAGACTTTTCCAGAGTGGAGGAAACATAAGAGGAGGAGGAGGGGAAGGGAGGAGGCAAAATTTTCATCCTTTCTAAGATGCAATCTGAAGTGATTATAGAAATACTCACTTTAGCTGTATATATTTTTGAAGATAAGACTTGTTCATATCAATCAAAGCAGAGTGGCAGCAGCGAAGTGAATTGCTTCAAGTAGCTCTGCTTTTCACAATCTGATGCAGCCCTTTGATATGTTTGTTCAGTTGTAGAGGGGCTCTAATGTCACAGGCACAGCTGGTTTCCCACTCAGCTATCACACTTAGCAGTGGGGGACTCTCCTCCACTGCAGGTGCCTCTAACATCAGTATCACAGGTATTCCAAAGGCCCTGGGCTTTCTGTGGGCCCATTACCTCTCCCATTTTACCTCCATCTTACTAAGCTGATAAATAAACTATTCATGAGGTTTCTTTTTTAAAAACTTAGTTACTCAATTCCAGCCACTGGTGATTCCAAATGAACGAGATCTTGGGAGCCAGCCATTTCGCATGGAGATATTGCAAATCTATTTATGATAGAGGTAAGCAAAGAAAGGTGGTGGAACCAGGAGAGACCTGGAGAAAAATGTGAAAGTACTGAGTGACATCCAGGTAGAAAGTGATGCAGAGTTAATCATCTGAAGAAGCAGAGGGTGAGAGTGACACATGAAATTGCAATTTTCTGCTTTCTGAGCTCATTTTAACCTGTTATACACAGTGCTGCAACTGTTAGACCTACTAAGCCATTTCCACTGACACCAATGCCAACCATTCCATTGTTTCCAGTGAGAAAACAGCTAGGCTGATAGAAAATGTTACCCTAGAAAGCAACATATTGAAGTGCTTAATTTACATTTTTAAAAGTGTATTTTGTGGATGAACGATCTTTGTTGACATCTCTTTAGGTTTCAACTAAAACTGAAACACACCTAGTTTTTTGTTAAGATAAGGTAAACTCTAAAATATCAGAAGAATTTTAGAATCATTTTTCTGCCTTGAGTAAAATAGAAAACATAGAAATGAGTATTTTAATAGCTGCCTTTTTTTTTAAATTCGTGACTAGCGGAGGTTTGGTGGCAACATTTTTGGCAAGTTCTGACTGTAAATGAATTGTTTTGTATCTCCTTGCATAGCATAAGGCTAATTAAGAGATGGCTATATATAGTTTTTATCTATACCTGTTGAGAGTGAGCAGTCAGTAGTTGTCATAGAGAATGGTTTGGTTATATTTATGTGTCAAATGTTAACTGTTCTGGAAGCAGTGTCTCTGTATCCAGCAAAAGCAGTGCTGGTCATTCTTCAAGGTCTGCATATTGACCAGGTCACTCCTGGGGCTGGTGCAGAACCATACTGTCCTAGACTGACTCTCTTGGCTTGAAGACAGTATTGGCTTCAGCCTTGCAATGCAGGATCCACCCTCTCATGAGTACTGCTGTCCCTTGTGATAGAGAGTGGCAAACTTGGGTGGCCAAGTGAGTGCAGCCTACACAAATAATGGCATAGTCTTTCAGCTGATAGGGAGATCTGAAGCACTTTCAGATATTGTAAGTAAATTAGCCCCTAACCACATAAAGGAAGAAATCAAGGACTAACCTTGGAGAAAGCCTGGGATGTGCTCAAGGCAGGACTTTCAGGCATAGGAAGGACAATAAGGCCTCTTTTTGAAAAGCATTATAAATTCTCTACAGTATGACATCATCATCAAGTAGGTACATCTATGAGTCTGTTCAACACCAAATTTAGCAAAAGAAACTTGTGCATGCCATGCAGCCACACTCTCACAGGCTGCTTATACCTTCCCACCTGAAAGCTGCTCTTTGGAATGTTGTTTTATCACTTCTTCCCAGCAGCTGTGTAAATCCTACAGTTTGATATTCTGGCACAGGAGAAAGGAGTTGAAGAAGAGGAGGTGTAGAGTACACTAGTCATTCAGTGGATAAATGTGTCAGCAGTAGAGTGCATTGCAAATGATATCTCTGGGAAGAGTGCTGAGAAAAATAGATATACTCTGGTGGTCTTTAGCTCCTTAAGAAGCTTTTTCAGTCCCACCATCAAGATGCTGCAAAACAAAGAATTTTCATCTTTGGGACAGAGAACCTGGGAGTGAGGTATGGTCGTGAGAAAGTGTTACAGAAGCCAGTGCAGGAGTTCTCAGCTTCCACATGGTTCTAGCAGGCAGGCAGACACAGCTAGTTTATAATTGGCCTTTCTTGGAACTTAGAGGCAGGCCCCAGATTGTGACTGCCATTTGAAAATGCTGCAACACATAATAGAAAGAGTATGGAAAAACTGCAGTAATCTACATTTCTTGTGACATCCATACAGGGGCCATTTACAGTGCCAGAGAAATTAAAGTAAATATAAGAGGCCTGCCAAGTTGTTCAGAATGAATGCACACATATTCTCAAGTGTTAGAAACAGACTAAAACATCATATATGGCAAAAAATAAAGAATTGCACTAAAAAGTGGTCATTAGCCTCTCTAGAAGCAATTTAGGCTAAATTCAAGATGCAGATGGCATAATCTCTAGGGTTATGATCTTCTGCAAAGATTTGACAGAGGTGGGTGCTTTGTTGACTGTCCTTGTTCAAGGTCACAGAGCTGACCGAATGCTGTTAATGGCATTGTGAAAAGAAAAAAAAAAGCATCAGAAGGAAAGGCAGGCTTTACATGACTCCCTCAGTCACCTACCCAATTAAAATTGTGCTAGCTGAAAAATCATCAGGCATTCACTATAACAGCTGTAGACTCTTGGAAAAAACCCAGTGGGATCCTAGTACTTTAATCATACTATTGATCTCCCTTTGCCTATATCATTAGGGTATTCTGGACTTTTTTGTTTTTGTCTGTGTGGGTTCTTTTTCTTTGTACAAACTGCTAAGATTTAGCAGTTTCTGCATAAAACACAGAGGACCAAATCTGTGTTCTTTTGTACAGCTACACACAGCCCACACGGCATTAAAATGATCATCATTTTGCTGGTCATGTCATATGTGTGTGGCAATATGTAGAATTATCCTTTAAAGGCTAGTCTCCTTAAGTTAACCCAGGATGGAACAGTAGACCAAAAGAAACAGCTATGTTCTATTTAACATTTCTTAGAAAAAAAAGCCTATGATATATTACAGAAATGACATCATGACCACGGAGATAGCAAGTGAATAACTGAAATGCATTGGTTTAGTGCACCTGGTTTATGTTTCTAGCTAAGAACTAGTTCACTATTTCATATTTCTGACACATAGATGTCTCTGTTAAACATCCAGACCACCTATTTCTTCAATTAAGATGTGAGAGCTCACAGTACATATTTTGTGGCATTTTAAATAAGCCCTTTAGCAGGCCACAAAAGATCAAAACCAAGAAGTAATATAGTTTTACTAGGAGGTTGTTCTGGCATTCATACATCATGTGGAGTACATCAGAAAACAAAGTCAGTTTAAGAACAGTTCTGTTCCTCCTAATGCATCAAACAGGGCCTGAAATTATTCACTTTAAATTCAGTGAAAAAGCCCCATTACGTTTAATGTGTTGCATCAATTGTTGTTGACTAAAATGTCAATATTTACAGTTGCCACTAGGAAACATCAAACTGTCACAGCACTTGCCTTTTGACAGCAGAAAACTAGCTCTCCTTGGTTAACACCACATGGAAAGTACTGGGAATAGCAGTCACAGTAGGGATAACAAAACACTTGATGAAATCCAGGCTCTGAAATCCACAGTGCTTTTCTCTTCAGAGGCACTCCTAATGCAATAGGTCTACAGAGGCACAGTAAGTAACTCCCAAATCAACCTCTATTACATAAAATAATTAAGTCTGCATCAATGATTTGGAATAAGAGACCATTGCCACAGGATCAATGTTGTGCACTTTGAAGAAGAAAAAACCTGAGCTGCACCATACCATTTATTTTCCATAAATTCTTTGGCTTTGCCTTGCTATTCTTGCATCTGCAGGAGCCCATTATCCTGGATAATATTCTGTTCCATTGACAATTATGTCTTATTTCTGTCTGTTAAGTGGCCGCTGCTTTGAGGATCTTTCATTATGTGATGCAATTTTCACCACTGAACCTCCTTTAACTTTTACTGCCAGGAGTACATTTTTTATATTAACCCCTGCAAGTATCCAGAAACACCAGCTCAGAGTCAGGGATCTGGTAGAATTTTGATGGCTGCAGCAGGATGATCACTGTACAGAGCTTGGGAACCAACTGATTTGTATTTAAGGGATCAGCAGGGACAATAGAAATCCCAGGACTCAGAAGAAAATGAGTAGATTTAGGCTTTTCCCACATGCTGTGTCCTCAATGATACAAACTTTCACTAAAAGAAAAAAAAAAAAAAAAAACCACAAAAACCCAAAACAACTTCTAGGCCTTACAATTGCAAAAATAGTCTTCACTAAGTAAATCCCATGGCTGCTGTTTTGTTGAGTCTGCAGCTAGCCAGACTGAAACAATAGCACCCACAACTCCCTGGCTGCATCTTAATGGGCTGTTTGTTAACTTCAAAGCTGACCATTTAAATGCTAACATTATTAGGCAAGTAATACAAAACATAAGCACCCAGCTTGAATCATTAGCATTTAATTGCCTAACATTTTCTCCTGTTTAATCTACAGCACTGTGCAAACTGGTCTTAATTTTGGTTTTGAATAGTGGAGCACTCACTGTTATGTTGCCTTGTATGAAGGGACTCATGAAGAAAAAGCAAAATATTTGAGCTTGCAAAAACCTATGTCTTTTAATGCCACGAACATTGCAGGTTTACTCTCAAGTTTTCTCAGCTCTTGTTTGTTTTTTTTTTTCCTTTTATTTAGGTTCTTTTCCTTGACTGGGATGCTTGTTACCTACTCTGGGCAAGTACTTTTGTTAAGAAGTGAAGATTCAACTGCTAATGAAAGAGTTCAGAGTTGATTCCTCTCTTCTTTCCTTGAGCAAATGGGAAAAAAAGCTTTCTACTGTTTTTTCAAGGTGGTGTAGAGGTCACTGACAATAGCTCCCCCATAGATTCCAATGTGTGACATTCTGGCTGAATACAACAGAAACGTGATGAGCTATAGGAAAATTCAAATTCTTTTCTAGATAAAGCTGTTTCTGAAACGTGACTTGTTCCTTAAAATAAAGTACAGAATTTAACTCTTATCTTCAGATCTTATCTGAAGCTTAAAGCATGTCCCCGAATGTAAAAAACCACACACACACACACACACACACAAAAAAAAAAAGAAAAAAAAAAAAAAAAAAAAAAAAAAAAAACAAAAAAAAAAAAAAAAAAAAAAAAAATAAAAAAAAGAAAAAAAAGAGAAGTAACACAAATAATGTAAAATATATATATATGAAACCTGGATAAAGACTAATAGACTGATGTTTAAACTGATGATTAAAGTAAAATGATGATTTGAAGTTTCAGTTTTTAGCAGCTGAGCTCGAGCCTGCAGTGTGAGGATAGAAATTCCATCAAAACCACCCTCACCAAAAAATAATCCCCAAACTACTTTTTTATTACTGAGAGACACCTTATTGTTCATTTCAGAGGTAATGAGAAAGATGACAAAACCAAGCAATTGTGGTGTATTTTTGACATTTTGTCCTCTGAGATTTCTGTTCTGCTGTTCACATTTTTTTTCATGCTTCTCTGGTTTCTGGTCTTCATTGTTAAAAAAACAGGGTTTTTTTCTCTTATCCAAGAAGTGTTTTCTATTCCAAAGAAAAAGCATAATGAAAACAACATTCCACTTTCTCTCCAAGGTAAATTCACCTTGACCAACACCATTTCCCCCTTGAAGTTAAGACTTGTGTAAATTTACCTGGAAGGAAATATTACCCAATTGATCCTCACTTGGGGCCCCATCACTTCCCTGCAGTTCAAAATGCAATTTTTTTGTTTGAAAAGAAGCCCTGAGGTAGATGGACATATCAAACCCATGTATGCAGGAGAAAAAAATCTGTCAAGTGGCAGATTTAAATATTTTTTATTTACATGATATTTTCACTCAGAGATTAATTTATGGAAAATTATTTTATATTAAACCTGTAAAGCTCCCTTGATTCACCATTACACAATGTTAGCCTGTGAGCATTACACTGATCCATGTGAAGAATTTTGTCCCAGGACAAAGAAAGCATTACTAGGCAGATTTGCCAACAGATTTACTAAAAGAGTTACAAAGTAGAGATTCCAGCATCCTTCAAAAGAAGATTGCTGTAAAAGAATTTGAAATTAGTGGCTGCACAAGAACTCAGGCAGATGTAAAGCAAAAAGGATGGAAAGGCAAAAGATCGAGTCCTAGTAACTGGACAGCAAACTGGTTAAAGTGTTTCTTCATCCCCAGCTGCCTGTAGACCTTCTCTTTCTCTCATCCATAACAAGCAATCAAAAAAATCCCTCTATCATTCTGTAGCAAGTTACTGTGCATGGCAATCCCTTTTCCCATTCACAGAGATGGCTTTCTAAAACCTCTTGTGTGGTTCTTCTGGAGAAAATATGGGCTGAACTTTTGCAAACTAATCTCAGGCTCTGGTGGTTTCACTCCAGTTTGGGCATTTTCATTACACTGACATCTTCAATCCACTCTTTTCTAAACACAGTCATTGGAATTTTATGAATCTTCTTGTAGAGTAACATAATATTGAGATGCAGTAATGGAGGATGCCAGCAGATGGTGACATATGTAAATTTCTATAAAGATTATGTGTAACAAAAGACTCTTTAGAAGGTGCAGATACTTCATGTATTTCTGCTTCCATTTCTTGTAATGCTTAGGGAAAAAAAAAATCTTCCTTTCATTATTTCTATCTTGGCCTGCTACAGCTGGTGGCAGCTGTTTGGGGACCTATTTCTACCACTCAGATAATTTTGTTTGGCATTGATGCCTGGGTAGCTGCTGCAAACCATCTTGGAAACTCCTACAGAGTGTGTCTACATTATGCTTTTTTGCTGAGGGAAGTTTGTTAGCTTTTTTTTTTTCTTTTTCCTTTGGAGAAGTTATTACCAAGTGCACTGTTTACTGTTTATTGTTGATATCACAGGGGAGCCAGAATGCAAAATAGATGGCTGTAATAGCCACAGGGTAGCATACTGGGGGCCAGCAGAGGAGAAATGCTAATCACATTGCCATTTCCTGGCCCATATGGTCAGGGCTTCAGTACACGATGGCTTGAAATGATATTATGAGTACAAGCTAATATTGATTCTACAGAGAAGACTTTGGCAAATCTATTACCAGCTCTCTTAAACTGCACCTCACGAACAATTTAGGGTAGCCATTCATCCAGAGAAAAGAAATACAGCTCTGGGCTTGCTGAATTCTTCTCTTAGTTGATGTTATGGGAGGGAAAAACTTTGAAAAGTCACATTAGTGTTTTTTCTTGGCAAGAATGAAGTGCATATCTATTCTGAAGGAATGACTTGCTCTAGCAGCAGCCCTGTCCTTGTATCCCAAACAGGTCCAGCTCACTCATTCAGTGTGAAAACCCTTTTGGCCACAGAAGGCATTACTGACCCAGCTGTTATTGTCTCCCATCCACCAGAGGCTTTTACCCCAAAATAGAAAGAGCCATGTGTTGCCATGCCAGTCCTCTCCAGCAATCTTTCCAAACTTTCCTCTCTAGTGGATCAGATGAAGATGTAGGACTGTGAAGTGGGTACCACCAAGGGACAGGAATGTTCTCTGAGGTTTTGGGGTGGACAGCTGGAGGGCAGGGCAGGCAAGGGGAGGCACCAGTTTGCCATCCCGTGGCAAAAGTGGTCCCAGCTCACCTGCTGGAGCTTTGCAAGGCTACGGTGGTGCTGCCCATGGGGCTGTTCTTCTGTGCTGGCACTAACTGGTGCCATTCACAAACAGTGAAGAAAATAAAGCAAGGAGCCTGTGGTAGCTGAGACACTTACACATTCTGCTGAACCAAAGAGAGGTTTCTATTCCTACCAAGCATTATCCCACATATTCAGAATACAGAGAGGAAGAACTTGAGGACAATCAATAAATAATGGAAATGGACTATGGTATATAGTGTATATACATTAAAGTGACCAGAATGGAGACAATTTTATTTTCAGACATGGTTAGAGTCAGCAGTGCACACAACCTGTGCACAGTCCTAATGTGAATCACGCTGTTTTGAGTTCATTTTTCCCTAGTCAGTCACCCTTCATTGCCCTAAAAGGTGGTCCTTTTATGGCACTAAGCTCTACTGGTCCCACAGCTACCAGATATGAGCAAGAGATATCCTCAAAACTTCTTTTCTCTTCAGGTTCCTATACCATGCAGTCTCCTTCAGGGTACATTTCATTTGGTCAGACAATGGGAACAGAAAGTCCTCTCCATTTCTAGGTAGCCCTGGGAGATGCAGGTGTTTCTCCATTCAAGAGCACAGAGACAGCCACCGCTGCCACTTGAGCATAGTGGCAACAGCAACCCTTTAGAAGAGACTTGCTTTGAAAACCTGGCCTTAAATGCTTGTAAGGTGTGAGGAAAGTCAAGTTTAAAAGAAGGCATAGTGATCTAAATCCATCCCTATTATTGTGGAGTGAGTAATTTTCAGTCTTTGGGGCTAGA
>VZTT01024710.1:10235-29226 GCA_013400855.1 Buphagus erythrorhynchus
GAGGGCGGAGGAGAACCAAACCAGTCAAGAAATCATCCCTGAAAAAAAATGCAGACAGCTGTAGTTTTGACAAGAATGCTTCAGAAGGAAACTGTCCAGTTTTCTATTTATATATATGCAAATTTTCTGTAATTTAGTGCTGAGGCTTCTTTAATATTAACACAGGGACCCTGTGTGTTGTTTTTCAGTAGGATCAATCCCTGTTCTGTTTTGGTTTCCCCAGCCTTTTTCGTACAAGCAGCAGAGAGGGCCAAGGATGGGCCCCCCAGCTCTGAAGCCCGTGCTGCCACGCGTGCAGGTATTTGCTCAGATTCCTGATAGATAACTGCACAGCAAACCCATGCATGCCTTCAGCTACTTCTAGTGTATTTTAAGAAACACATGAAACTCTTGTGCGGGGTGACTCATAGCATAGCAGTCCCATTAATGCATTTAAACATAAAACGCATATGCCATAAAGGGATATCCCAGGGCCTGCATTTCTTTCTTTCTTTTTTTTTTTTTCCCCAGAAATACAATTCCGTTAATGCCTGCAGATTGTTCCTGAGTGATTCACAACTCTCAAAGCACGCTATTTTATTTGGTTCCTCTTATAGGTAAAACACACGCAAGTATATGTCAGACCTTTTGTTTCACTTTTCCCTTCCTGGAAATTTAATGATTGGAATGCTGCTGCTGAGTGAATTTAGCGGGTAGGATGCCACATGTGTGGGCTGCTTCCTACATCTGAGACAGCACAAGGTGCACGGGGGTGGGAGGGGATGGTGTCAGTACCTTTGGGGACAGAGGAAGGGTGCAGACACACCAAAACAGCAATGGACCTGCATAAAGGTACTTATGGGCATTAGTAATGTGTCCCCTGGAGCTTTCTCAGAGCTGAGATGCAGTGTGAGCAGGAATTAAGGTGGCAGTGTCCTCACCCTCCCAAAGATCCCTCTCTCTCAGCTCCTATGTCAGATCACTGTCCCTGCTGAGAGGAAGAACAGATCCCATTCTGAGGATCTGTTGCACACATTGTTGGAAGCTGTGTCCTTCATCTGCCCAGCCTCCCGTCCATTTAGAACCCTTAGGTCCACACCATGGGGACACAGTGGCACCTGAGCACAGTGCATGGTTCAAGCTCCTGGGGGGGTGGCACCCGCTGGTCTCAAGGAAGGGAAAAAAGCACCTCTTGTCATCCTAGCTCTCCCAGAAAACACCTGGCACGTGAAGAGACCAGAGGTACACACAGCATTGTACCTCACAGTCCTTGCCACATTCTCCTGGTGCCTGGGCAGCCTTTTCTCACAGGGGTTACGGCAACTTCATGCTTTGTATGTGTGTCCCTGCTAACTGGAGCCCTAAAACTGGGCATGCAGTCCCCAGAGCCCAGGAAAAGATAACCCCTGGGGCATTCATCCCAGAAGCACTGATGGGTGCCCTCTTCTAGTTGACTGTCTACACAGGACTGAGACAAACCAAAGCCTAAATCTCCCAGTCTTTGCAAAATGGGTGAAGTTCTTGACAGAAGGAAACCTTTGTTGCTTTTTTAAAATGCCTGGCATGCTGTTAGGTACTCAAAGCAGTAATGTCATGGCTAAACATATAATAGCAATTATTACTCAAATTAGTCTTATGTTTTGGGTACAGAACATAGGAAAAGGTCCACATCCAGACTCCCCTCCATCCCCACCAAATTAATTTCAACATGCAGAGCAGAGAAGTGAGTCCCACTTTGGCTTTTCTGTTTTTTCTAATTTTGGCCAATCCCCAAAATGCAAACAAACAAACAAAGAAAGAGAGATGCCAAGGATGGTGTCTGATGACCTGCATGGCATGCTCTTTCTCAAAGGGCTGAAACTTGTCCTCCTTTCCCATCTCTGCCAGTGCTTGCATGCAGTCCTGGTTTGGTTAGGAACCAGTGCTGAGAACAGGAGGAATTCCAGGAAGAGATGAAAAACTGTTGCAACATTTCAGTATTAGAAGATTTTTGCATAAAATGGGGCTACCACATTTGCCCTAGCAGCCTTGTGCTTGTTGCTGGTCACACCACTGGCTTTTAAACATCCAGGCTTATCTCCTGTATTAGTTTCCTCCTGAAATCAAAAGCTATCTTTTGAGGTCTTCCTTCTATTCCCTGCACAAGCCTTCATCATTCCATCTCCCCCTTCCCCAGAAAAGACTTTTCAGGGTCTACCTGCTTAGTATATGTGATGAATACTATCATGGTAATTCCCAGTTGTGCCTGGGGTGAATTTGAGCCTGAATGGCTTTACAGCCCTTCAAAATGAACCAGGGCAATGTTACACATCTCCAGTGGACAGCACTGAAAATCATTGCGGAGCACAGATCAGTGCACAATTACAGACCTAATGCTGGGATAAAACACTGACTCTGTGGATGAGTCCTGCTATCCAAGTGCCAGAAAAAAATAAACTGCTGTGAGCAAGCAGAATACAAAGAACCATCACTCAGCCCTGATGTTCCAAAGGGACTTGGTACCTGTGAGGTAGGCAGGGATAACCTTTGAAAGTACATGCCTGGCAAAGGATAACAGTGTGCAACAGGCACCTTCCCAATACTACCAAAGTCTGAGGAGCTCTCAGTCAAAGGACATTGCAAAATCACTACAAAAGGTAGATCCTGCCTTGGAAAAGGGCAGTCAAAGAAAGCAGGACTGCTCGCTGTCTCCTCACTTCCTGGAGTCCCAGCTGCTGGGCAAGGACCTGGGACTGCAGCAGAAAAAAAGAGTCTGTGGGATGTGGATCACAGAATGGGCACGTCCTAGCAGAGGGAAGGGTCTTGACCAGCACAGATTTGCCAGAACTGTGGCTAGGTGAATATTGCTCTTCATATATTTTTTCTCTTTTTTGAAACAGACAAGCAGCTTAGTGCATCTGTGAGATGAAGACTGAAGAATCCAGAATTCCTGCTGCTCAGGCATTAATCTTCCCTTTCCTGTTATTTTATTTAAGGGAATTTTTGTTGCTTGGTTTTCAAGCATCTACCTGCCTTGCCCTCAGCCAGTGCTTACACTCACCTGAGCAGCTGCTTTTCCTTAGATGCTCACAAAATTATCTCTGTTGCTCCAGTTCTGTGACCCTTTATCTCTATAACTAGAGCAGCCAGAGGCAATGAGAATTGTGTAACCATCCCCCCACTTCCCAAGTGCTTGGGACAGGTCTGGTAACTTTGACAGTATGTCTCATGGGACACACAGAATAAATCTCTATTAGATTAGGGCACTTATAAATAAACTGGCTGCTTGCTACAGGAAAAAATGAAAAGGTTTTAGTTACTAGATGAGAGAGGCAAGGCATGCAAATATTTTGGTAATACTAAACTACTGGTAAACTATGAAAAAATAAATATCTTTATTTTAGAAGTTATCTCAAGCCACGTAATAAAAATTAAACTACTGCTAGATTGAAAGTCAAAAATTTAAAACCAGCATGTCATCTATAATCTACTGGAGTACAGAATTACCCTGCACAGATGGGGCTCAAGGAGTAGTCGTATGGCCAGGTGATAAAGAACTAAAAGTAATGGTTTTTATAGCAGAACAGCATCTGTGATAACCCACAGCCATCCTCAGACACTGTGGAACTTGGCGGCAGATTCACTGCTAAGATATAAAACACATGATGAGCATGTAGTGACATCAAAAGGAGTGCAGTGTAATGGTGTTCAGATGTCTCCCCTTAAGCCCACACAAAAGCTGCTCTGAGGGCTGCTGCAGCTCAGAACTCTCAGTGATTCCCTTTTGATAAGCCTGTTGTTACCAAATCCAAGGAGTCTTATGAGCAGCACCTGCTGACTTTGTTCCTTTGCTAACTGAAGAGCGTGAAGGCTTCTTCTGTTGCCTGAAAGACGTGTGAAGGTTCAGGTTTTAGATCTCAAATCCCGTTTTTACTTCAGAAGCTGATTGCACAAGCGGACAGTGAATGAGTGTCTCCGTTTCCCTTGCGGTCAGAGAAGATCCTATTCATACTGAGTTTACAAGCAAACACTTCCTTTGGTAAGCTTCCCATGCAATTCAATTCATGTGCGTGCTTTCAGGCTCTGTCTTTGGGTCTGGACTAACATCAGAACAAGCAAGAGAGGCAGGCTCTCTTTTCAGCCCACTACAGCCTTTTCTGCAGTGCTTTGAAATGATGAAACACACTGTGTTTTCTGCACACTGCTGCAGTCCTGTCAAGTCACTGGGATTATTCATGCATCAAGAGGCTAAGCACATACATGGGTATCTACTGGATGATGTACACCCATTCCAGAATTTTACTTGCTTAACAATCAATCTAATGTTTTTGCTCTTTATAGTTACTGGCTGGGAGCCTAGAATCTGCTAGCACCTACACACAGGATTCTCCTCTAAGCATTCTGTGACCACGTCAGGTGTTTGAAATATTATGTATTAACAACAAGTACTTTATGACCAGCAAATAAATTATTATTTATGGAAGACTTGGAATTTGCAATCAGTAATAGTCTGTACCTGTAGTGAGGACCCATCAGCTTAAGGCTTTGGCTGTAGTAACAGAAATGAAGACCTGTCCTTGTGATTTCTAGCATCTTCCACTCCAGGAAGCCGTTTTCTAAGTGCATCCTCTTCACTGTATAACAGAGCACTATCCATTAGGCAAATGTTTAGTTAATGGACACAGCAGAATCCATACATGAAGGTTTTTAGGGAAGGTGAAGATTAAGATTCATTTGAAACAGCAGTGAAACTTAATATTGCACAGTGAATTCTAAGCTAATTCTGGCCACAATACTAGAGCTATTCTTGAGAAAAATGTCATGAGGTACTTGTGACCACAGTAGGTAAGACCTTTGTCATCAGCCACTCATGAGGAAACATGAGTATCCAAGAGGACATTGTCTAAAATAAGGCAGTGTGTTGGCCTTGGCTGTTGAGTCATCAGTATCACTTCCTGCAGCCCCTGCTTTTGCTCCGTATATTTCTCAAGGGAGCACTGACTAGGTCTTTTTGATTCTTCCAGAATGAATAAGGTAACAGCTCCAGAGCAGTAATGATGAATATGTCCTTGATTCAGAGGAATGCACGCTCCTTTTAGCACAAGTGTGCTAAATCTTCCATGAGATGCCTGCCTGATTAGTTTTTATCTTTACTTGTCATGGCTTCACTGATTTGAAAACTTCAGACTCTCTAGTTGTAAAATGGAGAATTCACAGGAAGAATCTGTTCAAGTGAGAGAGCAAGCTGTGTTAATGGCTTGTGCCTCAGGGTGCCACTGAAAGCTGTTGTATGTGGATCTCTCTTGCCTTTAATTCAGTATTTGCCTAGACATTTCTTTAATCCCTCAAAATACTATGTGGAACTTCTCTAGCAGAGACGGATTCTCACCAGTTTTCAGTGACAGATCCTTCTCAGCTACACTGAGGTTTGCTGCTTTTGTAAAGCACACCTTACGGAAAAAGAAAAAAAAAAACACCTGACCTCTGAATTTCTTTTTTAAAATATCATTGCAAAATTCCTGACGTCAGACAATGAGACACAAATTACCCTGTGAACTGTTAACATATGCCTGTTTACATATGATATCTTATAGCCAAAGCAGATTAAGATTTGAAGGTTTAACTGCTGTTGAGTTTCCACTTCTGTGAATCATACAGATCATACAGCTTATTCATCACAGGCATTTATTTTTATTCTTTAACTCTTTCAAGCTACTTCTTCCCAGAGCAGAGTTTAGGGGGAACATGGGACACATGGGAACAGAGAGATCACAAGTGCACAACAAACCCCAGACTTTGCAAATGAAAGGGCAAAGAGCTGCCATTAACTGCAGCCACCCCAGTGAATCAGTAGTGGTTTGTATCTTGCACCAGGTGAGCTGACAGGCACAGAAGCCTTCCCCAGTTGCCAAGGTTAGTCTGTCCTTCCACCTAGTTAAGTGCCAGCTGCAATGGATGCTGATGACCAACCCTGGAATCTCTCAACTTAAGGAGGAAAATTACTTGTAAGAACAAACAAGAGAGAACCAGCCATGACAAAATCAACAGGATGGCTCAAGTTCCAGGTTCAAAGAAAAAAATGTATCATTCATCATACTAGGAGTCCTTGGATGCTATGTTATAGTTTTAATTCAGAAGTGACAAACGTTTTGGTGAGACCTTCATTGATTTCAGTAAACATAGGCAGTTTATTCTAGCACTGGAATCTGTGTGGTGCATCACTGATTCTAATGAGACTCAAGTACTCTCACCAGCAACCCTGACACAAGTGAATGAGTATCTCTTCTGGATAACATGGCCATATTTTAAAAGAGGCATCTCTACTGATAAAAGAAAGAAACCTACTTCTATTTAAATACACATGCCTATTCACCTCAGATGTGATTATTATTAAAGCTAGGCAGGTGAGTGCTGCCAAATATCAGTCCATTTCTTTCAGATGAAACCAAGAAGTATTTCAGAACTTAGGCTGCACTTCACTTGCTGTTCAGGTTCTCTGATTCACTGACACTGCCTGGCTCAGGCTAGCAAAGGAGAGAAGGAAGATGATGTATTTTGAAGCAGGAATATGAACATCCAAAAATACCTTTCCTCTTAAGAGTGGCCATAAGTGACTGTTTGACTATTTGTTCTTTTCATTTAAAGTGTTGCTTCAGATTTGTTTTTTTCTCCCAGCTGCATCATCTTAAGCAGGCAGTTCACCTTGTTACCTGTGGATTAGGTAACAGAGGCTGAGTACAGCACTGTGATGGGTAAAGCCTCTTTTTCACGTAGGACAACAAGGTGTAACCAAGACAGCAATCTCCCTCACAGCATTACTCACTGGAACATGAGGGCAATGAACCATATCAGGAACTGCAGCAATCCAAGGCTATACTGGTACAAATGCCACAGGTAGCAAACCAAACCTGCTGCCACCAGTTTGTTGGTAGGAATCCGGGTATAATTTACCATTTATAATGTTATGTGTTATTGGAAGGCACACTCAAGCAACCCAGACACCTACACAAACTAAATTTGAGGTGCAACACCTGTGGCCATGGAAAATGTATGTATATCTTTGCATCTGAAAACTTGGGAGGCTGGTTATCACTAGGAATTGAATTGATCCCAGAGGACAATGATAATGCACCTCTGCCAGAAACTGCAGAGCTCAACCAATGCAAGTTTCTGTTTCTGACTGTTCTGCTTAGAAATGGTTCGAGAATAAATTAACTCACAATCTTAATGATGAAACAAAAAGGACATCCCCTCCTTTTTTTTTCCTGAAAAATGCTATTGTTAACATCTTCCCTTGCAGTATTTAAGTGAAAATCAGTGACCCACCTTAAAAGCTATAGGTTTGAGCCCTGAGGTGTCTTAAAAGGGACCTGATTTTACACAGGGAAATACAAACAAGTACACACTGCTCAACCGCCCCCCAGTCCCTTTCAGCAATTTCAGCCAGGCTTCCATGGCAGAAGCACCCATGCTCACAGTCGAGTTGAAAAAAGATGGACCTTGGGGGTTAGACCACATAATGAAAATTAACCAGCCAATTCTCATGAAGTTGTTTTGAACACAAAAGCCCAGTGCAAGTAATAATGGTTCAGTTCTCTTTTTCAGCTGTGAAATCAGCTTGCAGATTAATATTCTTCAATTACAAAATAACAATTTTCAGCTTGAAGTGGTTTGTGCTCTTAAGTGCAATTGGGATTAATAATGGTCTATGAAAGGAGAGCTGTTAGCAAACAGTAACCCAGAGTGAAAAGCTTAGCATATGGGTACCTCGGCTATATTTTACATGAAATGTTGGATTGTAAATGCAGAAAAATTACATAGGAAAATACCATCCAGCCCACTAAGGATCCCAAAGTTCAAAGAAACCTGTATTTTCTGCTTACATATGCCAAGAGATAATTGCCATCTGACTGCCAAGGCAGCTCTTTTTACCTATGGCTATTTCTAACTAATGTATATATATGCCTTATCTGCCTGATGTGTTCAGATAAATTTAGGCAATAAAGAGTGTCACAAAATTTAAGTTCTTTTCTGTATCTGTGCCCAAAAGCATAGATATCTGAAGCTTATATAAAATGACATTAACTGTTTTTCAACCCAAGGCATATAGTTACAATATATTTGTACTATCTAAAATTTAGTTACTGGAATACCTCTGTAAATAATTGTAGTCTTCTAGCCTACAATATTAAGGTAAAGCCTTCTGAGACTCCCAAATGCAAAAAGCCTGAATTTAATGCTGATGAATTTCAAAAGAAAAGCCTAAATCAGGGCAGACAGTTCAAAAATTATAAAAACAAGGCTGAGATCCTCAAAGCTGAGTGGTTGTTCTCTGTGGCCACAAACAAGGTCTAAGTGTTCAACACTCTGAAAATTAATCTCTGAGGTTTGTGTTAAAACATGGGCATGGTCCCAAGCACTGAAAATCCTTGGTCACAGTGCCCTACTCCAAGCATTTCCAGTAGTTACAGAGACAGTAACAGAACTATCTGCAATATAGAGCAAAGCACTCATTATTACATGCTGGCAGGATCTGCATCTCTAATACGCTGAAGAAACTAGCACGCTGACAAGGAAGTTTAAATGCTGCAAAACATGCTTTATTTACCAAATGCAAGCTTTTAGAAATTCAGGAAGGTAGACAAAACCCAAACAAGTTTAACTGGAATTCCTTATATTCCTGTGTTCATAAAATGCTTTCAGTTACAGCAGAGACCTTCAACAGAGACCTTCAATTTTCTTAATAAATGAAACATCTAACAATGACTTACCTATAAATGAAACATTTAACAAATAACAATCAGTTATACAACCTATTTAGAACCAGCAATTTATCTCACAAGACCTCTAATAACAAATTTTCTTTGTGGCAGTAGCATATCCAGCTCACATGTCCACTGTTGACCAGCTTTGTTTTTTCTGACTGTCAAGCACTCTTTTAAGTATTTCATCTGGTACAAGATCTGATCCTTTTACATCATCATGGCTGCAGCCCATTTTAGGGCATCTGTTAAAAAGAAAAGAGAGACTCCATTAAATTTGAAGAATTGTATTTGTCAGATAGAGGCTTTTGCATAACATCTGCTAGCTTTTTTTTTCTAATCCAGGATTCACTCCTTCTGTCTGTTCCTTGTTACCTCTCGTCCTCTTCACCAGATCTATGTGAGAAAAAAATAAATCTATCTCAGCTGGTGACAATCATCAGCTGAAGGAAGGAAAGAAGGAGCACAGTGAGAGATGGAGCCTTTCACCTGCAGACCACTCTCTTGCTTCAAGCACACAAGCTGCTTTCATCAGCAGTGATATCAGCACTGCATGGACACCTTTCTGTGTTGCTTTCTCTCTCTGCTGTCCTCTACAAACTGCAGGTAAATACCTCTTACCTTACTAATCTGCAGCGAGAAAGTATAATCTTCACTGGCAGATAAGTAGGGAAATTATTTTCTAGGGAAACAAATAAAAGGGAATGAGTCTTGCCACACTGACTGGTGAATCAGTGGACTATCTAGCTGGTGTAAAAAGTCAACCTGACCTTTTATGAGCTGTGAAAGCTCAGAAAGGAGAAATAGGGTCAAATTAACAGCCTCTAGATGATAATCAAGTACAAAATGTCTTACAACTACTTGAAACAGCCAGATAAAGACAGCAGGGTGAAAGATATTCAGGGACAAAAGGTCATTTTCCTTTGGTGGCAGCCCAAACATACACAGGTGGTACCTATAGTCAGAAATAAGTTTTCCTGAATTTTTCCTCTCTTAGAGTAACTTTTGTCTGAGGTGCTAAACTTGTTTACACTAAGTACTCATAACTTTTCCTCCAGATTCATCCACAGCTTACTGTGTTTGTCATAGATCAGTCATTTAATTGCTCTGTGCCTCAGTTTTCCCATTTATCACCTTAATACAGAAATAGCTTGCCAGATTAATGAATAACAAGAGCTCAGAAAGCTTTCCACATTTCCTGTAAGCATAAAGTATTAGTATGTCCTTCCAGGCAGTGGAAAATAGTGAGCAAACCAAGAGACGTAAGAGTTGCCTCAAGGAGAGTGTGACAAGTCTGTCAGCAGGGGCTGTGTGTACGTCAGCTGCAGGGCTGGCACTGCACTGCCAAGGGCACTGGAGGGATCCCATGGATCCAAACTGGGAAGCACTTGTGAGGAAACAGCCACTCTGTGTCTCCAGAGTGAGCAACAGCTCTGATTGCAGAGTCAGGATAGCGAGGATCCTGCAGTCGTGCCCTGCTCTGCCAGGACACCTGCTCCCACAGGAACATCCCTGGCAGGAGCACAGACAGCAGCCACGCTGTGAGCCTGGGATACTGAAACGAGGACCTTATTGCAACAGCTGGCCTGTCCTCCCCCCACAGCAGATGATGGGTTTTCAAAGTAACTGCATTTTCATGAGAAAGTTTAAAATTACAGTAGGTTGGTCAGACTGGGCAGAGAAAACCAAGGAGTCCTTAATTTAGTTGCAGTGAAGCTGTGGCATTGCCTCTGTGTGTACTTTTCTAGCACTGGAATAACTGCTGTAAAAGTGGTAAGGCTGCAAGCTATAAGCTCAGTATTTAGAACTGCCAATGTTCAGACTGCACAAATGATTTTGGTTTGGGTATCAAGTAGCTTTTAAAGCTAGGTGTTGTACAGCTGATATAATTTTTTTTAACTCCAGAGTTTCTCTAGTCTTCCATTTCTTAAAAGGTAAAGTAAAATTCAATCATGAGACCCTATTTGTTTTTCAACAGAGCTGAAACTTTTGATCCACTACAACAATTTCTTTTAAATTGACATTATTCTGGATTTAACAACACAGAGAAATATTTAGATACAAACATCCTAAATTCAGTATCAGAGGTGTTCTTGTCATTGGGCTGTTGAGCACATGCTTTTTAGCCTCTCCCTATCTTCCAGAACACTCACTTTCCTCCAACCTGAGAGCTATTTCCCAATTCCTGTTCATTTTTCCAGCCAAGTTTCTGTCCATCCATGTTGCTGGTTTTGTTGTTATTCCCAGTATATTGCACCTATTCCAGGTTTTTCCCTAGATTTTGCAACACAAGCAAGGTACTTCCATCTTGTTCTTCAAACTTTCTTGACACTGTGATAGAGGCTGGGCATCCCAACTGATCCTTGGTTTTATAGCAGTGCTTTCCTGTAGCAGGGAAGGAGCATGGAATAAAAACTTCAGCTCCACCTTTGTAACCCCCATGGAGGACTGTGCAGAGCCTAACAAAAATGCCAGAGCAACAGATGGAGGAAATAATGTCTGTGGCATTATCTTCAGGGAAATCAGGTTGCTGGTCTCTGACAGACCTTCCTGAGCAAACTGCACATTTACTAAGAAGTCCACAAATGATAAGTTTCCATGAAGTCATCAGCCCCAGAGCAGGAGGGTCTAGCATAAATGGTGTAAAAACAAATGTGAAATCAATGATGAGATGATATGCCCTCTCAACTTGCTCCAAAAAGCATATTGTATATATTAGTATTCAAGCCTCTTTTCTTTTTCTTATTTTTTCTTTTTTTTTTCTTAACATCATTCTCATTTTCAAATTTACTGTGGAGAATTTGAGGTTTAAAAATTCAACTGTTATATCTTTTCATTCAAAAAAATATGTCCCATGTGGAAAAGTGACAGACTATTTTGGTGATATAAGGAAAGAATTATATACCTGCATCATGGTAGGAACTGCACTGCACTATCTGATCTCATTCTTAAATTCTGTTCTAGCTAAAATGTTGTAGTTTAATATTTCTCACTTTAACACTCAGTTAATATTTCTGAGCTGAACTGGAATATAACTGCAAAAAGAAGGTGCACAGAGGAAATTTTTTTTCATTTACTTCAAAGCTTGCTATATAAGCAGTGGGAACAAATCAGCAACTAAATTTTAGGAAACTGAAGTCTCTGTTGGTTATGGCTGTATGAAATTTTTTTACTTCTGTTGTGCAGCTACAAGTAGCTGTAACTTCCCCACACAATTCCTGAATATTTCCTTACACACTGTTTTCATTAAAAAGAAAAGCACCTTCACGTGTCTAGTACTAATGAGGAGACTGTGACTTGGGCAGACACTGAGGTTTTACTTCCTGCAGCCTTTCCAATCCAAATACATTTCCCAGAACAAGTGGAGTAAAATTCCACTTACACAGCAAAGCAAATAGCTTTTCCACACATTCTTTTTAGCTTACCGGACTTTTTTCTTTTTCTGCTTTTGAGTCTGGATCATTTCTAGAATGGCATCTTCTTCATATATATGTCCACAGACTTTGTTCCGCACTGGCCTCTTCATTGTCATCTGTAATCAGCAAGGATTGATTTAAAGGAACTGATAATGCCCATGAAAATGCTTCTTCTGAGATTTTATGTGAAACAGCAGGAAGTGTGTTTGCCACTCATACATGGCATTCCAGTCAAATTACTGGATGAGGTCCTGCTTGGTAAACTACATTCATACTTACATGGGTTTTCTTCCCAAGCAATACTGCTCTTCTCTGGTAATACTTAAAATTTATACTATTTTGTTGTTAAATATAATGTTGTTTAACAGGTACTGCAGATTTGTAATAAACAAACCAATGAAGAATATGAAATAACTATTTCCCTGTCAATTACTGTAGCAGTGATACATACCTGTGTAATGGGACAAATAAAGTTCGTCTGACTCCGAGTCACAGCTATATCTTCATCAATTTGTTCAATGGTGTCATTACCATGATCTGATTTAAGAGAAAGTAGAATGGGAAAAAAAGAAAAGAAGATGTTTTTTATTTAATGTAGATTGCCAATACTTAAAATAAGCTAATAAAATCCAACATTTGCCAAGCACTATCTCACAGTGATATCTAAAATACCACAGCATGTTTCTGCACCACTCCATGAACAAGACACTGCAAAAAATACTGTACTATAATGCCTTTTAGAAAATGAGGATTTTTATATTGTGTCCACTTTGTGTGTGTGTGGCTATTTACAGCCAATGCTAGAAAGAAAGGCTGGGAAGGAGACCAGGCTGGCCTGAAGATGTGCAAAACCTTTGGTATTCACTATTCAAGTTCACCAAAACCCTGCAACACACAGATGAGTCCCCAGAATCTAACAAAGGATGAGGTGGAGTAGATCTGGCAGTCCTACCCTCAATATCAGTTGGTATTTGAGTGTCATAAATGGGCTTACTGTATAGCCTGTATACACTGTACACACTTTAAAAGGAATTTGTACTGTTTATCATAATGCATCATTTATAAAGTGATGCTGTTGTATTTTGGTAAGACTATAATTAGTGAAAAACAAAAGCCAGAAAGTGTCACAGACAACAGAAATGTTATTGAATTAACCTTAAAGAGGAGGGGCAGAATGAAATACAATTCCCAGAAAACACCCAAGGGCCCAGTGCCAAGGAATGAAGGGCAGACAAACAAGAATAAATCCACCTAGAGCTGGAGGACCTGCAGATCTCACCTTTACCAGAAGACAAAGGGTATAAGCAACTCTGTGCACCCAGGGGCACACCAACTAGTGTTCCATGCAGAAGTTAGTTAGCCAAAGTCAAAAGCTGAGACATGGGAGCAGCTAAGGAAGAGACAAATATGTATATATATACATTTATATATATTTAGAGAGAGAGCGAGACCTAAGTACAGCCTTAATGAAATGCATACATGTTGTTTTATCTTCTAGCTCTCCTCTGTTATTGTAAATCTAGGCTTTTAGTTGAATGCATTTGTTTATCTTTGAATCTTATCTGGTAATAACAGCAAACTTAACACCTGCCATAGCTTTCCATTCCTTTGGGGTAGTTCTGCAATGCCTTTGCAGAGGCAGAGAAGGGCCCTGGGGTGCAGTCCTCAAGGTGTCCCAAGCAAAGAGAACATTTTTCTCTCCAGCTGCACAAGCTGCACTCCAAGGGAGGAGTGAGAAACACAAGTGGACACAGAGTTTAGAATTACTTCATTATTTGTCTTCTACAGCATCTCAGCCAGGGTTCCCTGGGCTGCTGTTGCATACTATCAGCTAATCTTTGCATCCCTGGTATTCAGTCTTCCACATCTATTAAGGACCAGTGTTTCCTAACTTATGGTCAGTCCTGCGTGCCTGTGTGATACCATCACCTTCCGGATGATACCAGAGGACAGCACCCGTGGAGCAACCTAAACCTCTCACACCCAGCCTAGCCTGAGCTCACTGCCCTGTGAGCCAGCACAGCTCTGCCTGGGGGACTCTTGGCATTGATGTTGCAGCCATCACTCCACCACAGCATCTCTTGGTATGCCAGGCCTATTTCCAAATCTTCCTCCGTAGGAGAGCTTGCCCTTCTTTCGGTTTCAATATTCCAAGCATTTAGGAATGTTTCTGACCCAAGTGCTCTAACCCCAGGTACTGGGGTTGGAACTAGATGACCTTTAAGGTCCCTTCCAACCCAAACCATCTTATGATTCTATTCCTGTAAATACCACAGGAATACTCAGGCAATCATCAAGGATATTTCTGTGTCTGCTACTAAGGTCTCATTCAATCAACAGGGTGTGGATTCTGGGGAAAAAGGAGCTCAAATGTCCAATGTCGATCATAATTTCAAGGCTTTAATCTCCAAGAATATTAACATAACTTCATCAGATACTGACCACCTAACAAAGGCAAACACTTGCATATTAGAAGGAAAAAGTGGGCACAACTGGATTACAAATACTGCAATGGTATGGACACCAGAAATGCACTTGTGTTAGTCACCAGTTTTCAGAAAAAAACTGTCACATATTATTCTGAGATTGCTCATATATATGGTTTATTCTATCATAAGCACATAGTATTTGAAGAAAGTACAACTTTTGGAGGGAAAAAGGTTTTTTTAAATGAAGCTTTTGAAATACAAAGCAATGGGTGAAATTCCACTAAGAGAGCAAGGCTAAGAAATACTGGAGTTATTGGCAGGTGGCAGCTTTGGCATGCTGTTTTTCTTCAATATTATAATTTTTTTTCTACAAGGAATACCAACGAAGAACAAGAGATTCAGATTGTCCTTAAATTCACGTATCTGCTAATTTTGACATACTGCAGCTCTAATCTTTCCTGTGGAAAAGATCACATTTTTTCTATGTTGTACCTTGTTTCAACCCATGAACTTGGCATGTAATTCCAGTGTATCAGGGCATCACATCCATTAATGACATTAGAAAGCATCAGTAATAGCAAGATCTAGGACAAGGGATTGCTTACAAAAGATGATTTTTAAAAAAAAAATCAATATGTAGGTGCCAAGGAAGGTGGGTGAATTTTTAAGATGCGGGGCTTGTGCCTGTGACTTTACTTCTAAAACCTAACAATATAAGATAGGCATGTAAGTGGCTTTTCTGGAAGAGTATGCACCTTCTGAAGAGTGTAGCACCTTCTGACTTTGCTAAAGAGTCACCACTTCCCTCATCATTTCTGTGTATGCTTACTTAGGTACTGACACAAGAATTTAGGAGAATGTAGTGAAACATCCAAGTTCAAACACATGAGCTCAAGCTTGGGTATTGGTGCTTGAGCCTCCCCTGAAGGCTTCAGGTCTCTAAATTATGTGAGCTAAATCCCAGGCTGGGATAACTTTTTTCCCATATGGACTTAGAAGGTGATTCAGATGCCTCATATTTAATGGTTGAAATGTCATGAATTGAGACCTAATCCTTGTAGGTGTGGTATATTAATCTTCTTGGATTCAAACTGTCCTCTTGCTGCAAGCTTATCTTAAACACTTCAGGTTGCACTTCATTTGCAATGATTTTGTATACAGCCTATCAGATTGGGGCCCTGGCTTCAAGAGTGATCACAGCCCAAATGAATCATTATTTAAAATATTTCCTTTTCATAAGCAGCTAATATTTTAAAAAACAAATATGCAAGACTGGGATGATGCAAGTAATACCTCAAGCATGTCAATAGAAAATTAGCATAAATCAGATAAACCACCCACAGATTTGTTGTTATTGCTTGATGTTCTACATTACAGGAGAAGAAAGGAAAGTAACTTTTTTCAGTGATAGTAAATTTTGCAGAGATTACACAAGACACAGACACACATCTTAAGCTGGTCAGAAAGATGCTCTAAACTGTAGATATGTATCTGTAGCCTCATACTGGAAAATGTTTTCATTAAGGTCAAAGGGTTTTTTTTACCAAATGAAATGTATAAAAATCTGGAGAATCTAAATTGCAAGTCTGACTATTCTACAGAAAGAAATAAAAACACCAGATCATACATATTTCAGCTAAGTCAGGTTATATTTTTATAAAAAAATTGAGTTTTCCTTGCAAATTAAAGCCAGACGCAGAAAACACTAAGTTATTGTTCCCAAAATTCAGATGTTGCCTTAAGTAACAGAAGTGCATACATCTATTTTGGAAGTCTGAGAGATCACATATTAAGTGCCTTAACAGTTTCTAGTGTTCCATTTCAGCCAACTGAAACATGTTATGAGTATTAGTAACACATTTTCTATCTGGCTATCTCAGCAATGATGTTTACAGCTGTTGTAATAAAACTGCATTCTTATAAAGGTATCTATTTTTGGTAACACATCATAATGAATTTTGCAACTGCCAACTTTTTTTTTTTACTTATTCAATTTTAATTAAAAGCTGGTATTAATTTATATCTCTATCACTTTAATCTCTTGATAATATTGTGACTAACATGCCTTAGCTCAGTTTTTACTTTGCTGAGAAAGACTGAGAACTTTTAAGCCAACTTTTAAAAATAGGAAAAGGATCGTGCAGAGACATTAACTGCTGGATTGTGAATTATACTAAGCATAGATAATATACATGTTAAAAAAACACGAGAGGAGAAATCCTCTCCACTGTCACTGTTATTTCTACAACCAAGAGACTGCTGTCTGCTCACTGCTCCCAGTGTCAGCAATGCCCTCTCCCTGATTTTCGTTTCTCTAACCTGGTTCTCAGTGAGTACATGTTGCAATGTAAACTCAATTGATTTCTTTTGTGCTGGGCTGTTCTGCCTTCTCACCTGCCACAGTCAGACACTAATCCTGAGAATCAAAGGGTAATGTTAAGCATGTGGGATTGAGTCTTTGTAAGCTTGAGCCCCCAGACAGACAAGGTCTTGGCTCCCAAGAGGGTCTATTGTACTACTGACTCCATAGAAATAACAGCAACTCATCCAGGCTGGGAAAAATCCTATCTCTGGGAGCTCCAAGAAAAACATGAATGTTATGAGGACAAGTCAGATGCCAAGTGTTTCTGCCAGCAGGGCACAGAAAATGATGAAAGGTGGGGGAGGTGAAGGACGTTGTCACATCCAGGAGTTGTGCTCTACGAGTCAGAAGGCATCTGGGGTGAGGAAGGGCCAGGGACAAGTCTGAAGGAAGGACCTGACACTGCTGAGACCACCAGGTAATGCTTGGAAGTGGATCAGCATGCCCATCACTGCTCTGAATTTGGGTCAGCCTCCAGTCCAGAGAAGAAGACCAAAACAACTGTCCAGTGTCCTTCCCTAGGGATGGATATGCAATAAATGCTGTAGGAGTAAAAGAAGAGGGGAAGCAGAGAGTAATACCTTCCTGGCAAACTCTCCCAGTCTCTAGCAATTTGTGGCCAAGGACTTCCTGAGTCAGAGGTAATATCTTCATACTTAATAAACCGTGGAGGTTTCCTTCAGTGAATTTGTCTAAACTTGGAGAGGGGAATTTCAACCTGGACCTTTCAGCTTGATTAGAGACAGTTATCTTTGTGAGAAAGGTTAGCAACAGTTTAATTTTCCTTGAAAATTACTGCAGAGGCTGCAAGTTACAGTTTAATTTGATTTTTAAGAGGGAAAATAACGTGTGCAAGCTACAGCTGCAGTCAAACAGTTCAAAGGCTTTGTGCTTCTTGCCAGAGGCATGCGATAGTTTAATTTGCCAACCAAGCCAAACTAGGCTTTGCATTGAAGTACATTACAATTTGATTACTTGCTGGTGTTGCAATACAAAGTTGATCTAAGGAAGGTGGCCTCTAACACGTTGCTCCAGATTGCAATTGCAAATTTATTTGCTCCTGCCCAGGCCAAGCAACTTGCTGGTAATTTACTGCCAGGTGCTTTGCATGTGCCCTGTTTGACAGATACTTGTGTAAAAAGTACATAGAGGTGCATTTGGTCAATCCAAAATAAAATGACAATCCTGTAAATATAAGCCATGCTTGTTTTCCTGGAGTGTGAAATACAAATTAGATGAATGTATTATAAATTTTGAGTTCCTTTACATAATAGTAGGGAAGGAAAGGATCACATCTTGCACTAAACATCAATCCTCTAAAAACTACTTTAACGCCATCAAACTCACAGCACTTGTATATTTTACAGTATTTTGTCCCACTAAGCTGCAGGTCTTTTACAATAAACTATTCTAAATGGAAATACTGTTGCCCTTTTACCCTTTCACTACTGGGAAAAGCTGCTTGATGCCAGTTTTCCAGAATGGCCTTTAAATGAAGAGAAACTGTGATTTCATGGAAATGTTGGACAACTCTTACAGAGATAATGTAAGTGAAGGAGATTGAAAGACACTTGCAGCTAGATACAATTTTCTGTTTCATATATTCATAATAAAATGTGACTACAAATCCTAGAAAAAAAAACAACAAGAACTCTAGAAAATTCTGTGAAACCTTCAACTCACATACTAATCAAAGTGAGAAGAGCCCAACTTTGTCTTTAGATTTTAGGAAATTCAGACTGTTGTGCAGTGGGAACTGTGTAGAATAGAAAGGATATATCTTTGATTATAAACCACACAACTCAAACAATTTGGTAGGCAAACACAGAGGCAGCTTTCTTGCTCCTTCTGTTATTGCAAAGAAACATGAGAAATCCACACTTCAAAGTCCTTGGATGACATTTTAAATTGCAGTTTCCTCATTGCTGCTGCCTGGACCTGATCTGAAGAAGCTGCTGGGCTAGATGAAGACTACCTAAAAAAGATGTCATGAAGGTTCATTAGTAAGGTCAGAGGAACTACTGTTTCTGGAAAACCTAAGGTGGTCATATTTTTCCATCTTAA
>VZTT01024710.1:29286-44712 GCA_013400855.1 Buphagus erythrorhynchus
TTAACAAGCAGGTTAAGTACCAGAGACTTGCTGAAAATAAACCAAACTGATAAACAGAGTGTGGAGTGTGTGGCACACACTCCTCCTGGAGTGTGTGCCAGGCATGTGACAACGGAGCACAAGTATTAAGGATGCCACAGTACGAGTGAAGCATGAAAACTGGAATATCTTATGAGGAAAAAATATATCAGACACAAGCTACTAAATTGCAAATATATGTAAAGAACATTTTTATTCCTTGGGCTTTCTCCTGCTCTTCAGAAGAAAAAAGGCTGAGCAATCACTGCTTCATGCAGTATAATGTATAAAGGCAATTGCCATGCTTAGAGAGCATCATTTCATGTATCAGAGATGAGAAGAATATCACACACATTTAAAAAATGAAGAAATTCACTCCAGGCGCATGAAAGAAAAAGTTGCAAAAGACGCAACCAGGAATAAAAAAAGCCTACCATTTCATTAGAAGATGAACCACTTTCCATTACTAACATTGTGGTCAGAATCTGGAATGTCACTGATGCAATGCTAACCATCAAATGACATGAACATGTAGGGCTTGCCTACACAGGGAAGTTGTTGCAAAATAAGCGAGGGTGTGAATACAGAATGCATTAACTACTTGGCACTAACTCAGTGTGTGGACACTCCTAATCTGCACTAGGAGTGCCTTTTGGCTGTTTAGCCTAATCCGCTTCCACACTGGACTTGAGGAAGGCACTGTTAATCCTGGGCAGGAGTAGTAAGAGGACAGCTGTTGGTATTTGCAGCGGAGGGGAGCCCCATCCATTTTTGCTAAAGTCCCTAGCAGTCCCTGGATGGTCTACTCTGTAAATTTAACTCATATTTTCTTGGAACAATCCATTGCAAGTATTGTCTACAAGCAGAAATCATGTCTGTGACATCTGTCAACAAAAGGTAACATCATGTATCTTGTAACCCCTGTGGCTGGGAGTCACTTTGCCTGTTTCAGTATGTCATTTGTGCATTCTTGTAGACATTCACTTCTGAAAAGGTGAACTGGTGACGGATTTTCAGGTGGAACAAACTTCTGCTAGCATATGCTCTTGAACAGAACTGTTCCAGGGTAACAGACAGAAAACAAAAAGAGCAGTGATGGGGCAAGCAGACCAGATAGCAGTGGTCCCTAGCAGTCCATCCAACAGGCTGCTATGGAACCAGTGAGCAGAAAACCCCCCAGCTACACCAAATTATCATACCCCTAAAAAATTATCACTCAGATTACCGTTTCAGTCTGTCTCCTCACATTCTCCTCACAAGACTTTTTGACAAAGACTTCACTATTTTCCTATTCTAAACAGCTCTCTGAAAATACCTTAGAATAATGTGCCAGGAGAGTTGTGAATACAGACACATGGAGTTTGTCTGTTGGGGGCACAGGTAGGAATATTTATAAGATACACCATGAGAGGGATGAAGCTCTAATCCCTGAACACTAACCTGTTGATTTTGTGATTGGCAACAATGACACAAACTCAGCAGCTCTGAAACTGCAGAGAAAGCACAGGAAAGAATAATCTGTCACCTTTAAGAATGGGAAGATTTATAGTACAGAAAACCAGTTCCACTACCCGTTTCACCCAAAGGAAGGAGGGGAGAACAGATGTGCTTCCCTTTACAAGAAGACTGATGTAAAATATTGCTCTTGAATAAAGACATGAGTGCAAATAAGAAAATGTGAAAACAAAATGGTGGGAACAAAATACCCTTTTTCCGCCCCCTAAATGTTGAAGCACTTCAAAGAAATTTTTAGGTGCTATATTTTATTTTAAAATTAGTCTTGATGAAGATAGCATTTGCAATTCTTTTCTTAGTGATGCATTTCAATACTTCATAATGCTTTCTAAAATTCTTACCTACTTGCAGAATGAATTTACTTAAAGTGTAACATCGAGTGAATATAATTCAATGTGCAGTGAAGCACTATATATATTCACATAACCTTTTCAGCTTTATTATTAGGATGTATAAAAAGAGAAGTTGTGTTCATCTCCCAAGTTTTTTAATAGAAATATTTTTTTTCTGTATTTTGCACATAAACTACCATTCCAGTTGTTCTTTGCACTGCTTGGAATGCCTCTGGGATGGCCTGTCACTGCTTCAGACACTGGCTGGGTATTTGCTTGGGGCTGCATCTCCTGCTCTGCTCCTGCCTCGGTTACCAGCCCACCATCCTGACAACCTCCTTAGAAGAGGAACTTTTCTTAGGCAACAAACAGAAGTACTAACACCCTTCTTCTCTTGAACACTATAGAAGGAGGTCAGTTGTATTGTATTGTGACCATTTCATTGGTGGAAAACTGAGGCACAGGGCAGGAATGTGTCCAGAACCACGAGCACCCTGTGTATTAGACCACTGTCTTTCCCATTAGACCACACTGTCTTACCCCTGAGTAACTAAGGCTATGAACAATTTCCAAATACATTCTTAGTGAATGCATCAGTTCCACACTCAAAGCAAAAAATACAACACAGAAAAAAACCCCAGTATCTTCTAATAATTGCACAATATCTGGTTGTTTATTCTAAGAACACCAAGACTTGAGCTGGAGAACACATGGTAATTATCTAGTAAGTCATATTTATAAAATAATACATCTTTGCTAAGCTACATGAAAAAAAAAAAAGAAGAAATAATAATTCATATCAAAACAAAATACGAAATGAAACTGAGTTGTTGTTTAGGGGGGTTTTAAGAGAAACTTACAGATTGGCCATTGCTCAATCATAAAACTGCATGGTTTTCATTTAGATTAAGACAGGGTGACATATTGCCTGTGTGTGTATGAAGACATTCTGCATGAGCTATGCTGCACACACTGAGCAGATCTTCACTGTAATAATCCTCAGTAAAAATGTTCCCTAAAAGAAACAAAAAATGTTCCTAATTGCAGTATATAGAGCATCCTCCAAAACAATGTCATGGTGGCCTTGTGCAGCCAGACATCATATTGTCATTGGTTTGAGATTATTTTTCTCAACCTGTCCTGTGATGTAAGATTAGGCTTCTTGAGTGGCAGTCAGTAGAAAAAAAACTAATGCTAGAGCCCTGAGCTATAAATACTCATGGATTATAACTGCAGAAGCCTAGTAGCTTCTGATGGTAATTAGCAGTTAATTTTAAGTCTGATTGATATTTATTTTAAATCCCTTTCTGCAGATTCTCATTTGCCAGGAGTGTAACTGGCAGAATGCATCTTCTTTAATGCTACATGCATGAGGAAACCCTTATCATTCCATCGCTGTCATTTATATCCCAAAACGTGCACTTCTGACTTCAGAAGTCTGGTCTATCTGGTGCAGATAACAGGCAATCTGGAAATGACTCTGCTTTATGGCAAGCATGCTGGGATGAATGTGAGGGGCTTAACTAAGGTCCAACACTAGGCAAAGTCTTTTAAACCCTCAAGGTCTCCCTATGCCTATGTTTTCTTCTCCAGATCAGCTTTAATAGGGGAGTGAATTGGGACAGAGAAAGGACTTGAACAGCCTCAGTACAGATGCACACAGCAGCAGAAACAAGAATGGCAGAGCAGGACAAGCAGAACACGGAAAGCTAATGTTGAATTGATGGGACAGCAGTTGCAGAGTCACTCGTGCTTTGTAACAGGGATAACGAGCACATAGCTAAATCACAGGGCATCCTGCACAGTCTTCATCTTTCTAGCAAAGGAGTTAACATTACACTCGTTATTTTAGTCTTATAGTTATTACCAGAATGGAATAACACTATAGTTTACCTGTTAAGAACTATTAACTTCCCTTGCACTCTTTGGTTGGCACGTTAGCCTTTGTAGAAACACCTACAATCCCCACATTATGCTGAGGAAGATCAAGGGTTTATATCTCAAAATAAACAGTTTAATATAAGTGAAACAATCAAACTACACTAATTACAGAAGGAAACCAAAATTGAATACAAAAGAGCTACCCTAAGGAATCACCTTTCTGTCAGTGCTTCTTTCACATCAGAAATCAAGCATAGCCTTAAAACCCAGAATTTAGGTTAGCTCAGTGTTACTGGGATTCTCTAAAGGTAATTTAAGATTCCTCCTTTTCTATACATTTGGATATAGCTAGTAAAAATATGGGGGAACTGAGTTCAGTAACTGGAAGGAAATGAAAAACTTTTAAGGACTAAATCAGTATATAAAGGAGGAGCAGAAAAAAGTTGGAGAGAGACTTTTTACCAGGGCCTGCAGCAATAGGACAAAGAGCAGAGCTTTTAAACTGCAAGAGGACAGATTAGACTGGGTGTGAGGAAGACATTCGTTAGTATGTGTGGTGAGACACTGGAACTGAGAAGCTGTGGATGCCCCATGCCTGAAAGTGTTGGACAGGTCTTTGAGCAGCCTGATTTTGTCCATGGGAGAGGAATTGGAACTAGATTATCTCAAAAGGTCTCTTAAACCCAAACCATCTATAATATTTCCCTGATTCCAAGCTTTTATTTACAGATACCTGCCCTGGCAGATAACAGCTCTTTGAAATCAAATACCACCTTGGCATGGCATGCATGCCAATACTAGAACATGTAACACAATTTAGAACATTATTTGTTAGATCAAGAAAATGAAAATCACTTTTAGTAAAGACCAAAAAGGGAGTCTCTCCTTGAAAAAATGCAACAATAGAAAATTCTAGTCACAGACAAATGGCACAGTTAAGCTCCCCCCATAACAGAACACACTAAGCTTTAACTGAAAAACAGCCAAGATCACACACTTCCTAGAGGTGTCCTGCTAGATTTTTCATTACAGAGCTAATCAAGGTACAAAATCCCATTTCATGTAAAGGAAAACTTAAAGTATCAAAAGGACTCTTCAGAGTGCACATACTTGAATAATAGCTATTTCTAGCAAGGGGGTACAGGGGAATCTGGAAAACAGCAGCAAGTGTATGCTGGTTTTGTAAACATAGGAAATGATCACTTGCAAACTTTCAGCTGCTTGAGGTGCTGGCCACCCATATATGACAAACCTAGCAGGGAAGAGTCACCGTATTAGTGACACCCACAGGTATGTGGAGAGGGCAGTCATTTAGCAGTAAGCAGAGTTCTTTGGGAAGTGACAGTCTTTGCAATCACACATTCCTGGGTTACTACATTTGGCCTCTGGCTTGTACAGCACAGAGCTTGAAACCAGGAGCTCGATTATCACTGACAATGCTGATCTGGAATTTCAGGAATGGGTTGTAGTGGGTCCCAGGAAGCAAACAGCACTTATGAAGCGAAGAAGCACTCTATGCCTTTGCCAACAGAGTTGGCAAAGTTATGTTGCTCTGAGATGTTGCAAGAGCATGAAAGCAGTGTGGGAAAGGTGTAAACAGAGCTGGTGCAGTAGGAATTACAAACAGAATCACATTATTAACCAGGGAGGCAGGAAGGTGTATGGAAATTCACACCACTCAGTGTCTGAAAATTTTCTTCAGCAAATTATTGAACAATTGGACTGTAAGCACCTAAAGGATAACAAGGTAGTAGGAGACAGTCAATAAGTTTCTTGACAAATCATGCCAAACTGACCTAACCAGCTGCTCAGATAGATTAACTGTCCCTGCTGGACAAGAGAAGTTAGCTAACCTACATATCCTGATCTTAAATACAGCTTTTGGTGTTTTCCACATGGCATCCTCCCAAGTAAACTAAAGAAATCAGTATAGATCTTCACCCAGATCCAAGGAACAACACAATAACTAGGCTTTCTTCTGATTACAGTTTCTTTCTTTGCTAAAACAGAACACTGGTGTAACAATCATTACAGTAATGCCTAAAAAATATAATAAACAAGATTGTACAAGACACTGTACACATTCATGAAAGACAATTCTGGCATTACAGAGCTACAGTCTAAACAATCAGGACAGACAAGGGAAATATTTCACCAGCACTGTCAGAGATGAGAAACTGAGGCAGAAAAAAGATTAAGAGCCTGATTTTCAAATGAGCTCAGCATATTTCTTGCTGAGCTTGCTTGAAATTCTGGCCATAATCAACAGCATGGAAATCACTAGATACTGAGCTCCTTTGAAAACCAAACTTCAATATGAAAATTTGGCCCCAGAGGTCTTTTGAAAATCAACATCAAGAGGCTTACCCAAGGTCACCCAGGAAGTCAGCAGCAGGGCTGGGAACTGAACCCACATCTTCTGACTCCCACTCTGGTGCATAGCTAATGTCGACCTGTGCTCTTGTTTTAATTAGCTATGGGGAGATCTCAAGCCAGAGAATGCATTTGAAATGAAAGAAAAGAAAACCCTCTCAAGTGCATTCAGTTCCCTCTCAGAAGCATCAGCACAATGGGCTTCCAGCAACTCACAGGCAGGAGAGATTTCCAGCTTCTTTAACAAGTTTCTGTTTTCCTCAGAGAACCCACATAGTTTGTTGTTTACTTTACATATATAAAGGGATTCACTGGTGAACATTTTTTCTCTTAATAATTTTTTTTTTAATTGCTGTATGCCTGTGACCCATACAAATATTTTTCCCGTGACAAATGAGGATAGAAAAAGGAAGCCTGCAGAGTGCAAAGGCTCCTGAGGATTAGTAGACAACCTCTGGGGCAAGGAGTGGAGACTTATGCTATTGCTTATTATTACTACATTTTTCCCTAGGTAGAGAGAGTTGTTTGAAGTGGTTTCCTTGCTAATGCAGTGGCAGAGCAAACTATTTACTTTGCATGTATATGTGGTTGCTTCAGTATCTCTCCTGCCGTTCCTGTGGAACACCTAAGATGTACTGCAGCAGTCCACCAGTTCTTTCTGGAACATCTAGATTTGCCATATTTTCCCTGACTTTGGCATTAACCATAGGTCTCTAAGCATCTTCCCTGACAAGAATTTGCTGGACAACTACTGCAGCCATCTCAAGATCAATGAAATACGTAAAATTATTGCAGAGGTAGAAAACAAGCCAAGATTGTAACAGCTTCTTTTAGTTCAACACATTTAGCTAAATCCTAGATGTGGAATTATTTTGTCAAAGACAGAAAAACAGGTTAGTATTTCTAGTCTTATTTTTTCCATCAAAAGCTTCAGTCTGCTTTTCTGCAAAATACTATAGAGGTTGATCTGTCAGAAGAGCTCTTTGAAAGGAGGAGCAGGACATTTCCTTAACTCTCTGACCTTGATATGCTCTCTGTGATCACAGGTGACTCTGCATTCACTGGAAATCTCACTGATAAAAGCTAATAAATTTTGCTCCGTTTTCCTCAGGCAGAAAGCTGCTTGGATAGAAATGGAAACTATGGCTCATGCTGATGGCTGGAGATTTCATAAAAGAAGAACTGCAGGGTTCATTATTCCCAGATTTCTGTCAAAAGAAGAAAAATGTCTTTCTTCTTTCTGACTTTCAGTCTTCTTGTACCTCTTTAGTGCTATTTTCAAATCTGCTGTCTCCCTTGGGATATGTTTCACTTAAGTTTAGAACAGAATCTTATTTCTCTGTCAAAAGCACCTTCTACTTTTCTTCTTCATAATTTTCACTGCTACAAATTTATGTGTCCAGCTGTGAAGTTGTGCAAGTTTAGAAACAACTTTATCTGGAAAAGCCAAGAAACATTTCACTAAAGACAAAGCAATAGTTATGGGAAGCAAACAGATGGTGGAGTGAGTGATTGCGTACAAGCAGCATGTTTGTTTCTACAGATTAGCTGGGCATACGGCTTTCACTCACAGAGCATTTTTAGTTTATTTTAATCAGTCAAAAGATATTATTAGGGTTAGTTTAGTGCTGGTTCAAGGATTACTGGTGTTTCTACAACAGAAGTCATGGAAGAGGGAGTTTGAGTGAAGGCAAATTTATTTCACAGGGCTTCCTTTCTGCTGGAGAGTGTCTCATGAAGAGGTGGCATGAGAAAAAGCAAAGGGACACTCTGGAGTAAACAAGTGAAGCTGAGAACCAAGGCTGGAAGTGGTGCCCCAGCAGAGGGGAAGTGGTGATTCCAGGGAGCACCAGCACAGCTGGGCGCAGCAGCAGTCGGAAGGTCCTCGCAACGTGCTCCCAGAGCCTGCTCCTGCCTATCTGTCAGGTTCTTTTTTGCCATCTTATCTGTCTCTTGTTTTACTCCGCACCCTCCTCTTCTAGTACGGCTTTCTCATTGTCTCACTTATCTTGGATCACAAGAATTCTGGGGGAGGGAACACATCTTTATATAGTAAACAAGCAGTGCTGTTATGGCACTATACACAGAATTAATAACAACTCATGCAGTATATAAAGTGAAAATTCTCAAATAAGCTCAATTGTCTAGAAGAGGGGATCTCTTCAGTTAGTGGAAAATATTGCTGAAAATCTTGGCGTTTCAGGTTAAATTGCGTGCTTAAACAAACCATGACCACTGCTAAACACACAGGTTGCACATTGTGGAATGTAGATTGAACAGGCTTATGTGGGATCATCCAAAACCTTTGCAAGCTGACAAATCTGAATAATTAAGCTCTCCTCCAACAGAATCACAAATGAAGATGGTTCTTTTCATTTTGGTGTAGTTTTGAACTAGGGAATTTGACTCTAAATTACAACCTTGACTATGAAGTGAGCTTCACGAGGGCAGTACCAGCAGTCTTACTAATTGTGTTTCACAGACATCTTGTTGTCCCTAAACTCACTGAAGGATGGAAATCCCTCTTTACTGCTGTCATGGACAAAATCATGAGAAAAAATTTTCTGGTCTGCTGATCACACAAAATTTAGAATTTAAGTAACATTTAGACAAAGCATATACATGCATGAAAAATCAAATACAATTAAAAATATCAAATAAGACAATGCTTTTGAAGATGCAGGGGAAATTTTATTTGAAAGAATGTAATTAGAACCCTGCTCACACTGATCTAAAACCCCAAAAAAAGGGTAAAAAAACTGGTATAAACCAGTAGCATCAGCACCACCCTACTGCACTCTCACTTTAATCCTGCAAACATGTCTGGCATAGGTAGCCACAGGCATCTTTTCTCATATGCAACATCATAAAGACCTAGTTATTGGATGTTTGAAGGTTTAAAGTGGGTTAAGGATTATACTATTGTAAAAGCAAGTCTCTAACTGAAATCTTAAGTTAGCAGTACAACATCACAAACTTCTTTCCAAAAGTAATTAACTGTCTTGAGATAATATACAGCTTTTTAATGTTATATGTAAATTCTTTTGAAATAGAGTACTTAACAGTATTAGAAACTTATATTCAGATATGATTGGAAATGATGAAAACTTTCTTATCAGAGGCCAACAGAAGATTTAACCCACTGAGCACTACTTTTCATTAGTATACAAGTAGATGGGTGAAAATGCAGAGTTATTAACACTTGAGAAATTAGGAAACCTTATAATCAAAACATTATTTTACAAATTGATTTAAATACAGGAGAGGAATATGTTCAGGCAGGTCTTCTATTTCAGACATTTTGTTTCCCTTTGAAACTTAAGCAAAAGAAGAAGCAAAAGAAGACAACAGACATGTCAATGGCTGAATGGGTGGGTCAGTCTTCCTGGGAAATGAATCATATTTTTCATTCAGTTTTATGAAAGCCTTGCTCAGAGCATGCTTTGTAATTACTGTTTGTTGCAGTGGAACACCAGTCAGCCACGCAGTCCAGTTTCCAAGGATTTGGTAGTTTTCTGAGGGTTTTCTGAGGTTTTCTCTTTTAGGACACAAATTACAATGTGATTCCCTTCCTCAGCATGCAAATGAAGGCTGGACGAGCTGATAAAGAAATTTTAGTACAGGATGGTCAGGAAGGTTCTTACATTAGAACCTATTATATTATTATAATAGTCCAACTTGCTAATTGAAAATATACAGCAATCATCAGTATGGACTGAGATAATCCTGTGGCCAAAGTTAGCTCTGCCTCAGAATTGGTACTACAAGGACACACAAACTAACCCAGATTATGGCCTGTCTGTCAGTTTTGGTATTTTATACAAATTTCTATTACTGCCTCACTTGAGTACCTGCTATGTAAAACTGAAAGTGATTCTTCTGTGGATGATTCCAGCAAGGGTGCCCAGCCACTGTGATGGCAGAGAAAGCACCAAGTCAGGTGCTGAAGAGTCTTACATAGTGCCTCAGTAAAGTCAGCTAAGCAAAGGGATCTACAACTGCTACTGACCTTGTAACTGCTGAAGATTCATAGAGCACATGTTGATGACAGCACTTTAGATCCCTCAGTTTTGGGAATTTGGTGCTTTTTCCTCTGCAAAAGCCTCCTACCATCAGAGGTTTAGAGTTCTAAGGCTTTTCTAGAGTCCAAAACTCTTTCTTTCAAAACACCAGGAGACAATATAGTTTCTTTCAAAATATGCCAGGAAGAGAAAGCAATAGCAGCAGTTTTTCCCTTTCTTTAGTAACTAAGAAGTAGGAAAAAAGTTCAGCTGCTCTCGGATAGTTTGCAGCCCTACTAAGGAAAGAGACATTCTGACATCTGCTGAAGCTGGACCACTGTGCAGCTGAAGCAATGGATTGAAAACAAGAGCCAAAAACCTTGGGAATGACTTTGCAGCGCCAAGAGCAGGGCATTCTGCTGGGAGGGATAAAGTTTTAAGCTTTTCCCTTTGCTTCCTGGGTTATTTCTAGTCACATGCTGTCTAATGTAAGATGTAGTTCCTCAGTACCCTGAAAACAGTATGAGTGCCAATACCTGGCTGCAGACCACAACCACTAATCTTTTAGCACAGATTTGTGCATTCTGTGGCAATCTCATTTGAAGTGTAGACTTGTGTGCTCATTATAATGAAAAAAAATTATAACGAGGGGAAAAAATAAGAGAAGAGCTACAAAAACTACACTTGCTTAGAAACTAACTGTGGAAAATATACAGCTGAACTATACCACGTTGACCAATTCATTCAAGCATCCCCTTCTCATTTCTGCAGCTGTAAACACTGAAACATACTTCCTAAAAAAGGTTTTTTTCTGGTTTTGAGTTTATCTGTATTTTATAGATTCAAAATATATGCCATTTAAGTAAAACTCGAATCACCACCTCATTTTAGGCTGTTTCATTTGTATGCAAGCAATGATAGTTTCTTTAGAGGCAGCCTGAAAAAACCCCAAAAGACAACATAAAACTTTTCACAAACTATATTTACAGAATTCTGCTGATTTAACATTTTTGTGTCATAGAGAAAATGCATATATTTTATTCTGTCACTAGACTTTTATCAGTGAGTGATTTCAACCTGCCACAGCTTCAACTAGTATTTGCAGTATATACACGTCTTTGCTTTTGTAACCTCCCTCTTTTCACCTGGTCATATATCTCAACATATACAGGCTGAGTGGAGAGTTAAGAGCAGTCCTGTTGGGAAAGACTTGGGGGTGTTGGTTGATGTGAAGCTCAACATACCCTGCAATGTGCTCTTGCAGCCCAGAAAGCCAAACGTTCTGGGCTGCAGTGAGAACAGCTGCATCAGGTCAAGTGAGGTGATCCTTCCCCTCTGCTCTGCACTTGTGAGACCCCATTGTGTGGGGGAGTGCTGTGCCAGCTCTGGGGCCCATAGGATGAGGAGGACATGGAACTGTTGGAGCAAGTCCAGAGGAGGTTACAAAGATGCTCAGAAGGCTGGAACAACTCTCTCATGAAGACAAGCTGAGAGACTTAAGGTTGTTCAGCCTGGAGAAGAGAAGGGACAAGGGTGACTTCATAGCACCTTCCAGTACTAAAGGGGCTACAAAAGGCTGGATAGGGGATTTTTACAAGGGCATGGAGTGACAGGACAAGGAGCAAAGGCTTTAAAATGCAAGAAGGTAGGTTTAGATCAGATGTTGTGAAGAAATGCTTAACCATGAGGGTCACTGGAACAGCTTGCCCAGAGAAGTTGTGGATGTTTCTTTTCAAGTGTCCATGGCCAAGCTGGATGTGGCTTTGAGGACCTGATCTAGTAGAAGATGTCCCTGACCATGGCATTGGAGTTGAATCTAGATGGTCTTTAAGTTCTCTTCCAACCCAAACCATTCTATGATTTATGATTCTCCACCTTTCACATATCTCAACAGTAAGAACGACATAGAAAGGACTGAAATACAATTTTTAGGCCAGAATGTACCACTCAGATTTGCACAACAGCCTACAAAATGAGCAATAAGAAAGAAAAATATTTAAGCTCTTTAGAATTCAACATCAAACATGAATTTGAGAAATCACATTGCCTGAACCTGAAGGGCTATTCTGGAACCTGGTGATGACAATAAATCAGGGATGCCTTTACAATGATGACCTTTACTTCTAAGAAAGTCACAGAATCATTAATTTTGCTTTATAGAACTGTGAGTTTAGTGAGGGAATACCTGTTTTACACCACTATTCAACAAGCAACTCTTGAATGCAAACTCATGAGACAGAAGATAAAGAGAAAACCTATAGAAAAAAAATGAGCAACAGCTTGAAATTTGTCTAACAAATCAGTTTGCGAACTGACTTCTAGGCACCTAAACAAAAAGGTCCTTATTCACAGGGTGTTCATTATGCAGAATTTCTTTCACTTGTGTCTGTGTTTCTAAGAAATCAGGACACCTACTCCCATGTTTAAACACTGGGTCAGTTTATGCCAGTAAATGCCGTAAGAGTGAATCAGCATCTCTTCTAAGAAATGGTATTGCTGGTTACTTCATGCATTGAATGAAACCTTATGGTAAAGCTGGCCCTCAGATTAGAGCATTAGTTATCTACAGGCTCAAAAGTATCTAGGCATACATTACTTTCCTGTCTTCACACAGAATGTTCCAACAGATTCTACATATGAATGCAATTATTTACACAGCCTCCTTCTGCAGACTTGTGTTAATGACAACAAAATCATTAAAAGTAAACAGTTACAGTTACCTAAGTATTTTTGGCATGCAAGAACATATTAACACAAACTACTCATCTCAGATGGCTCAAGATCATTCCTGAAATCCAAGGGAAAACTACAAAGAAAGTTAAGTATTCCTGCCATATTTCTAAAAGCACAGTTAAAAATGTTTGAACTTCTTCCTAGCTTTTAAATATTTTTGTTCACAACACAAATTAGCATTGTTTGCTCTTAATGATTTTCTCTCAGAGGATTTGCTCTCTGCATCCTGCCAATGGCTCCTGCCAAAGCTCAGTAAGGCCATGGAACAGCCTCTCTGCCATTTGTGGAGGCCTGCCAGAAGAGGCCAAACAGAAGTTAAGACCTGATTTAAACAAGTCTCAGTTTCCGTACAGCTGCGATCGGATCCTTTGGTTAGTTACCACCATGAATCTTATCAGAAAATTACATTCTGGGGTGGGCAGAGTGAGAAAATGGGAGGAGGGAAGAATCACTATGTATTTTACCTGGTAGATACACGAAGAATTTTAGGTGCAGGACAAGAAAAGTAAATTCATTTGTCCTGCTCAACATTGAAAGGCCACTTTTCTACAGTTCCAGCAAATACAATGACTCTCTAATACTCTCTGCCCCTCTAAAGTCTCTGCCCTTCTAAAGCTATAGAAGTAACATATGACTTTGCAAGGATTCCTGGGCCTCCTTTAGACCAGAATAATTTTGAAGAATGATATTTCATCTGAATTAATTAAACTTCACACTAACAATTTGAATTAGCTCCCTTTCTTCCCAAATTACGTTTCCAAAATTTCATACCATTAATCCTTTATATCACTTCCCAGCAGATTTGTAGTGTGAACTTACCAAAAGAAATCACGGGCAATATTAGAGTAATTTTCAGAAGATACAATACAGTGAAATTGTAGGGATTCAGACAGGAATTTTCTGAGCCAGCTGCCTGACTGGTATGTATGTTTTGATACCAAATGCAGCAAATGTAATACAAGTCTATTCTGTGATTAAATTATGCCAAGACATACAATAAGAATTACAAGGTTATCAAAATTGAGTTGTAAATGATGATTTAAAAAATATCCAGTATCAGATATTTGGCAACGAAAGGGACGCCATCATGTCATGGGTTTGACACTCAGCATCTCCACTCAAAACTGGACATGTTAAATGTTTAGCAACAATACAAAAAAATTAAAATTTACTCATATCTTACCAAATTATTATTACTTAGGAAGTTAATATTTCCAAGGATTTCCTTACAAGCAGGAGTGGAGGTGTAGGAGAAGATTATTAGAAAATTATTTCTGCAGGATTAGGGAAAGATGCTTTTATGTATTGAAAATTGGAAAAGAATCAGCATAAGGGTCCATGATCCCTTCTGGAGATCTTTGCTGGAACCAATTTTAGTCAATATTTTCAGTAATGACACAAAGAAATGAGAAGGTGGTGACATCTCCAAGTGTCCATTAAACTCAGGTAGCCAAGTCCTGTCCTTCTAATGAGGAGCTACATTAAGACTTCACAAAACTAAGTGGTCAAAAAGGTGGCAGAAGAGCTTCAATGCTGACAAATGTAAAGTGATTAATCTAGGGAAAAATAATCTAAACCATGCCTGCACAGTGCTGAACTCAGACCTCATAGTTACGAACTAGGAAAGAGATCCTGGAGCGGCCACTTCCAGTGCTGAGGCAGCTCAGTGCACAGGACCAGGAAGCCAAGAAGCTGATGTGCATTTCTGACAATGGCACCAGGAACTTGGCACTGGGCACCTTCCTGCCTGGACATCAGTCACTGCTGTCCCCCAGCTAGGGTACTATGTGCAGTTCTGGTTTTTGCAACTCAAAGACAAAGTGGAGGTACAAAAGGTACAGAAAAAGCCCACTGAAACAAGGAAGGAAAGGGACAAAGTGCTTGATGTGGAGAGACTAAAAATGCTGAAACTTATAGCCTAGAACTGAGTCTGCAGAGACTGTGAGTGAACGAAAACAGGGAACCCGGCATAGGAGAAGAAAAGGGAAGGGAAGCAGATTTGGGTAACAAGTAAAGTGGCACATGGCAGACAAATTGGGGAAGAATTAGGATAGTGAGGTGAAAAATACTGTAGCAGTTGAGTTGCAGAAGAGGTGGGAGTGACAGGCATAAGCACAGGCTGGGCAGAAGAACGTCAGGAAAATCTGGAGAGGGTAGCAGGAAGAAGTACTCAAGGCTGCAATAGAAGATTTTCTACAAATACAATAAACTTTCCCTAAGTCTGAAATGAAACCTGAAATTCCAGAACCTCAGCACTGGGAAAATCTCTCACTAGTGGCTGGTCAGAAAACAACCCTGTCGTACTGCTTTGCTGGTATTTCTTAGTCTCAGTTGCAGGGAACATCTTATACCCAAATGTCCCACATCAGCTGATAACATGCAGGCTTGATACAAATTTATCTTTCAATCTTTTTCTGGATGGTTCCATGTGAATTAAATTGCCTGTAGTAACATACTGAAAAGAAATTTCTTTGACAGTTCTTGACCCCACCCTTCTCAAGAGGTGAGGAAGAGCCATCTGCACCATTCTGTTTTATTGCTGGGAATGGAATACAGTTATTCAAACATTTCTG
>VZTT01024712.1:7907-23034 GCA_013400855.1 Buphagus erythrorhynchus
ATTTTAGAATTATTGCCCACACCATTTGTCTATCCCAGGAAAAATGTAGTTCCTTCAGAGAAAATTTTAGATTTTGATGAGGGATTTAATCTAATTCATAAATGAATGGTTGTAAATCCCATTGAATCCATAATACCCAGTGAATATTTCAGTCTTCCACAGAGAGTTTTCTAAAAGGGTGGATAAAGAAAATCCTGCCCTAGAATGCTTTCCGCCCCAGAGGATAAGTGGAAGTGGAGCATTCAAATGGAAGTGAAGGTAGAAATAACTGAAAGCAGAGAAAGATGTTGGACCACAGCCTACACTGAAACCAAGATTGTCTCAGTGTGAAGCAAACAACATTGTCAGGCTTTGTTGGGTGAATCCTAAACACTTCTGTGCTGTAAAAATATCTCATCCAGTCAAGATTTTGATATGCAAAGTCAGTGGTTTTGTTTTTAATCAAATCTTGGACTCAAAAAGTTCTGTGAACCATTGGTCTTGCACTTAAAATCATGATGGATGTGATAAAGGAAACACTACCTGCACTAGGAAGAAATGCTGTTACTGTTCGACAACAGAGAATTATTTCTAACATGACAAATACAAGGAAAGGTTCCCATATTCATTCTTGTTTGCTGGAACTGTTCCACCTGAAGATGATCATCACATGAAGGCAATGTGATAATTGCATACCCACATCAGTGAAATCCATGTGTAAGTAGTGCATATTGTAAACTCCCTTGCAGTTTAACCCTGATAGCAAATATTCCGTCACTTCTCCCCGCACATCACAGTAGATCTTTCTTTCCTACCCATTCCATGCAATTCTGAAACCTAAGGATAATGTTTTTTTATCATTTTCTAGTATGGAAAGCAACTTTACTGTTAGCTGACCAAGGGGAAAGAAGATTTTGTTGAAACATGCAGGAATTTGTCCCATCCCCAGAAGCTCTGAGCTCCCTCCCCAGGTGGGACACCTTTGCCCAGCTGCACTCTTACAGGGCTCTGTGTTCAGACACAGCCTTCAGACTCCAGGTTAAAACCATGTTTATGGGACAAGGCATGAGCACTTTTTCAGACAAACCCAACTCACATGGTTGGGTGATATTGTGCTGCCTCTGTGTTTGTCTAGGAGGACCCAGGTGTGTTTTGTAAGAGAATGAAAACACAAGAGCATGGCAGCTTTCAAACTTCATGAAATTATGACAGGGACTATGATCTGAGAGACTGTCTCGTGTTTTTTCCAGAACTGCCATTGATTGGATTTCATGTGGCTTTGGTTGAGGTGCATTTCACAAGCCAGTGATGTGGAACTTCCAGCTTGTCTTTCTTCACTTTGCAGACTTGTTTTTCTTTTTATACTTTTTTTTTTTCTCTGTCCTTTTGTTTTTAATTTTTCAGCTTTCAGAAGGAAAGAGCAAGTCTCATGGTCAGAGGGGTGGTGTTAAGTTTAAGGAGCAGCACTACAAGAGAGAAATAGTTCAGAAACACTCCATAAAATCAGTAAGATTGGTGACCACAATTGTAAGTGAAATTTTAAAAAACGGAATAAAAATTCCCCTTTTACCAGCTCAAGGGTTTTATATTATTAATCCCAGCAACCAGAGCAGAATGAGCTCTGCACTCTATTCATTAACAGAGGAAAAGAGGCTAAAAAAGAATGAAAAGGAAAAACTATATTATTTTCAACTAAACACACTCACGTGGAAGTGTTGTTAGAAAACTCATCTTTATTAATTCCTCTCCCTTATTCCATTAACTCAAAAATCCCAGGGAAGTCACCACCAAATCACACTCATCCTCCTTTGAAACCTTCCCCAAAAGCACACATCAAAACCACTATCCAATCCAAGGAGCCACACCATGCCTGGTTTATTTTCTCCTGCCGTGCCTCTGGATGTTGTCCTGAGTCCTGCTGCCCATCCAGAACTGCTGGAGATGCTGCTGTGGGCTGTGACCCAGCTGCTGCATTGCAGACCAGCAGTGACAGCTTACCAGGAGGGACTGAACACGATTCTTCTCTCTGCAATTTGTAAAGTGCTTTGGGGTTCCACTCCTGCAGCCTGCTCTCCGGAAGTGTCACTGCCACAGCTGAGAGGTCACACAGCAGAGCCCTGCAGGGTCCCAGTGCTTCTGGTGCTTCTGATGTTTTTCAGGAAAAATGTCTGTGAATGCCTGGCTGTGTCTAAGGACTGAACCTGGGGGCAAAAGGGGTCATTTGGCTGATGTGAGGGATGCCACATGTCCTACCGGTGTGTGGGTGGGGAAGGCTCACACAGGCTGTGGGGTTTTGCCTATGAATAAAATAAGGAGAGATTTGTTTGCTTAAGGGGAGAAAGGAGATAGCTCTGGATTATTGAAGGGGAGCCATGATTCATTTTGAATCTTCATGGATGCCATCTCTGGCTCTGCTGAGCAGCCCTGATTCACAATCATTTCCCCCTGCCACAGTCTCCATCCCTCCCCCCGGTTCAAATTGGGAAAGGCTGAGAATTTGTCTCGCTCCAGCCCTCACCAGGGCCACGAGTGTCAGCTGCTCCATCTGATGACTGGCACACTGATTATGCACCTATCCAGACACATGGAAACTCCCCAAATCCCNAGACACATGGAAACTCCACAGGGAAAAGCTCCCCAATACACACACATTTGTAATCTCTTGTGAATAGAGTCCTAAGTGCCCATTAACTATTGCTCAATTACACGGGAACTCTGCAGAAGTAAATATGGCATGCACATGAATATCAATTAACGCCATTATGATCAGTGTGGTCGTGAGTCAGGAGGGAAATGTGCATAATCTTGACAGAATTATGAAGACACGCTTCATTTTACTTGTGTGGATTGGAATAGTATGTTAAGCTAATAAAAGCTTTTGCATTTTTAAAAATAGTTTAACAAGCCCAGAATAGATTTGAATCATATCCGCCTCATATTTCAGTTGTTAAAGTCAGCTTTGAAGATCTTCTTTAACAAACAGAGGGAAAAACCTCTACTACTCAGCCTGTAATTTCTCAGTTTCCCTTGCCTCCTTGAGTTGTCCAGCATACACACAGCCCTATCCTACCTGGCAACCCACAGGTACCACCAAAAATCCAATACTTACACCAAAAAAGGTTGACAGTGTAAGACAAATGCAGAGCACTGGAAAACCATTTCAGCTGAAATGAGGCATCTTATCCTGAATCCTCCTACCCAGCTCCTCTCGGACTAGGACTAAATCCCAGGTTGATGCCAACACCTCTAAAGTAAGTGAAAGGGGTAGAAGAGCTGCTCCATGTGACAATGAAGGCTTTGTAAGGGATGTCTTTACTGTCATCGACTTTGGCCTGGGAAAGAGAAGGACAAGTGACATGCAAGGTTACCAGGGGCAGGCTGATTTCAGACGCATTTATGAGACTACCCCAACAGTTTAGGCCTCATTTCTACCCTGATGGGAACTCCAATGCAGTGCTACAAACTTTCCATCCAATTTTGTTTTGCTGAGCCAAGCTATTCTAGCATCTTGTCCCAGGTTTTGAATTTTAGAAACCAATTGTCTCATAGAGAACCACAAAGACTCCTCAAGACAAAATGTGGTGTCCTGTGTGTTGTCTCTCATAGACAGTTGTCCAAAAAACCTGAAAACAATAAGCACACAGGTGCTTATTGCTTGAAATGCATTCAGCCTGGCTTAAACTCATGTTAAAATTTCCATTACTTTGAAATCAACCATGTTGTCTCCTGAGCTGAAGAGCCACATCAATTGTATCCTTGGAGGTAAACTGAAGATGGCCAGGTACTGAGCATCCACACTGTTGTTTGATGTCTGGGCACAGCTGGGGATCAGGAGCCCTTGCTGGTGTCTCTGGAGGAGTTTCTGTGGGGATGAGTCAGTCTCCAGTTTGCTTTATTTACTGAGGTGTAGCCGCAGCCCATATCTATAGTCACACACTAGAGGAGCAGAGCAGGCATTCAAGCACTTTCCTGCTGTGGTCCATGCTGTTTAATTACTAGCAACTACCCTGGCACATTTTTGCCCCATGCCATCACCAGCATGATGCCCAGACACAATGCAGGCAACAGCACTGACCAGGAACCATTCCCTGTGGGCAGGATGGAAAAGAAGAATGTGTCCATACAGCTACAAGCCATGCCTTGCCACTTCCCATCATGGCAAAGAATGGGACTGGGCTCATTTTATGTACTAGGATGGATGTAGTCATAGAGACTGAAATGGTGGTACTACCTTCATTTAAATGGAAATTGTATTTCATTGCAATTCTCAAAACAGTCTAAATCGTTGGGTTCAGGGTGATGTCTGACCACTGGAGTCAGAGACTGGTTTCCAACAGTTTTAGAAAACAAACTGGGACAGTTCTGAGGGGCTTCTTTAGAATTATTATGCTAGAAAAATATTTCAACTTTTTAATAGAATTATTTTAATTTTTATCTTGCTGAGGGAACAGCTGGGAGATTTCAGAGCTGTGGGTGCATTAGTATATGTAATGCATATGGTTGTATCTACAGGGAAAAAGAAAGCTATATAGTTCAGCAAATACAGTAAAAAAAAAAGGAAATGTGAGTTTCCTAAGTAAATATCATGAAGGGTGAACAAATGTCAGCTGGCCAAAAGGATGAAAGTGTGGCTGTATGAGATAGAATAGTGAGGAGCATGATTTCAGCCCAACCTCAGTCAGTGCTTGCAGAAATTAATTTTTGTGTAAAAATTAAGAGTGGGACTCATCCATTGATATTCACTGCAAGGCAATGTGCTCTCTGTCCTTTGTTGGGGCTGTATGCCACAGATAGCAGTGTGCCAAGTAAAAAGTCTTCAGCACAGAATTTTCAGGATAAATATTAACCACAGACATTACTCAGATTTCTTTGCTGAACTGGGGCCTCATTATCTAAAAACCAAGACCTCTCAGTAGAAATTTTAACAAACTTGCAAGGTCCTGTTTTTTAAGTGCCCAGTGGAAATACTGGGGTCTGTCATTGTCACCTCAGTCAGGGATGAACCTGAGATACTGAGAACATCTTGTAAGGCAGTGCAGAGCCTTGGCTGTCACTGATTTTACCTGGCTCTGGTGGTAAAACCATTCAAACCTTTACCCTCATCTACCTAGTCAATAAAGCATTCATAAGGTTCCCCTTGCAGGAATGGGTTAAATTTAATTAGTTAATATTGAAAAGCACTCTGGAGATGAAAAGTGCTCTGCTATGTAAGTGCTGACCATTAGCCATTATTAGGTCCTCTCTTGTTTTTCATACATTAGCCCAACTAAAAGGCAACTCAAAAACTTTTTCATTATATGCAGGGCAATTTAAACCAGCAGATTTAAAGTACATTTAACAAGTCAGATTGGTATATTTTTAATGGCCTATAGCAGGTTTGTGGCAAAAGGGGCAGAAAGTTAATTTCTGTCACCCCGTCTTTAAATTAATAGGACGTAATTTGTAGTGAGGGACAAAGTTTCCTAAGGAAATCATTGTGTTGGCAAGGCTGGTTAAATAAAGCGTCCTACAGGACTAGGTAATAAATAAAACCCCTGCCTTTACAAGGCTTTGTCATTGTCTGGAAAGTGGAGAGAGAGAGAGAGAGACTAAAATAATTAAAGGTGCTTATTCTAGTGTAGTAGCTCAGTAAATGAAGTATGCTTGGATTTTCCCTTCGCAGGAGCTAAATCTGTGACCTTCTGTACCAGAGGAAAGAGTCCTTTGTGTTCTGAGCCCTAATAGCCTTACCACGGTTTCATTTCTACCAGGGTCCATGAAACACTCATATTTATTTTCATTACTTTCATTTTTCCTCCCACAATGAGGTGTTAGTTCAGACTTTAAGGAAAGTGTAGACTGCTTTTGTTTTATTTTTTTTGCCTTGATGGGCTATATGCCTCTCTGTCTTTGGTTTATCTCCTGTGTTCCCAAATGTTTCTTTTACCTTGTGGAATACTGTTAGAAGTCTCTGTACAAAAGCAAAAGCTGTGGTTGCTATAGCAATAACCAATCTGATGAAGCTGTGACCTAAATCATGACTGAGAAAAATAGTACCTTTTCTATATCACTGCAGTTACTGCTTCCTTGGATTATGCTACTGTTATGCAGGATTTATTACCTAAAGTGAACTCTTTGACTCCAGGACACAAGAAAAAGTAAAATGATATTTCTGGAACCATAGAGTTAGGCAGGGATATGAACAACTTATACCAGGTGAAATTTATAGGTGAAAAGGTGTTCTGCTCTTTGTAGTACACATGTCGCTAAACCTTTGCGCAGCACAATCTATTTCTTGAAAATCTAGGGAGCTTTGACAGCTGGAAGATACTTAAATCAACATAATGTGCAGCTCAGATTTATTGAGCATTGCAGAACCAAGAACTTGATCAGCTTCCTGAAGTCTTTGCTACTGCCATGAGTGTAGTTACTGAGTAGGGAAGGAGGGCAACATTCTCTAGGAGTAGTTGCTTCCTTGCTCACTGAAAATTTGGTGAGGGAATTGGTGCAGGCATCCAAAACCCTTTACCTAAAATACAAAATTGTCCCCTCTTATTTGGCTGTGACCCTCAATGGCCCCTCACTAGTAAGAGCTGTAGATGAGGTGGTTTCTGCACGTCCTCTACTTTCACAACTGATAGGGGATTGTAACATAGAAACCAATATGAAAGATAGTATGCTGTGGAATTTATCCTATTGTCTTTCTGAAAATTAGGGTTTAAATCTGTGCTTATCTTCTAGGCTCCCTCTGTAGTCAACAGAGGGCGGACACATGTTTTCTTCTCCTAAAACAGGCACACAGGATAGATTGGGCAAAAATTTAGAAGAGCATTTCTATCTTTCTGTGGACTACAGAGGGAGCATGGAGAGCTTGCTTAGAGCAAACACCTGAATTTTAGATGGCTGTAATTATATGGGCTGAACTCCATTAGGCAGCAAATCAGTATGGATAACCACTGCTGTTAAAACAAGGTGGTGGGAGTGAAGTGGTCAGATATTTTCAGCCTTAACAGCAGTTTGTTGCCCTGAGCTCTATCAGAATTGAGAATAAGAAATGACTGAGCAAGGTGTGAGTAAAGGCAATATCGAAATTGCTTGTATTGGAGAGGATGGGGAGTGGGAAGCTGGCAGAGTTAACTAAATTAGCTTCACTGGAACAGCAGAAGCAGGTTGGCAATTGTGGCTGCATTTGCCTGACAAATAGCAAAGAGGTACTCGTGCTGTTATTACCCTCCCTGCCAGTCCCTCACCCCTCCTTCTGATATAAGCCCAAGAGGATAAACCCTGAGGATCAAGAAACAATCAAATGTGTTTGATGATGCTCTTTGGGAAATCAAAGTTGCTGTCTTTGCTGCCAGAGATTTGGACTGGGGATGCACAAACAGAAGAAGCCTGGCTGCTGAACTATTTGGAGAGATCTAAAATTACCCGTTTCTTATGGCCACCTGGTCTCTTCAACATCTGCTGCATACTTGGCTCAGAGGCTGCCTGCTCTCTGAAATCACACCACACATGACATAATGTGTCAGACGTAGTGTGACACAGCAGTGACATTTAAAGGCACACAAACCAGGACATCAGCTCTTCTAAAATGCATGCTCTAGAGCTTTCACAGTTTCAGTGATACAAATTAGACCCTTTGTGACCATTTTCAATTGTCTTGGGGTAGATAACCATGGACAAGCCTTTGTTTCATGAGTGGTCACATAAAAATAAGAGTTACTTGTAGTGCAAGGACTTAGAAATACCTTTAATTTTGCAAAAGCTGTTTCACACCCTCAGCATTCATGTCTGATGGATGATGGTGCATTTATGAACTGGAAATTATGTGGCTATTGGCCAATATGCAATATGATAAAATACTACAGTGCAGAGACTTAATATTTCACAGCTAAGGAAGCTGAGAAGTGACTCTTGCTGGAAATAGCACCCACGTACAGCCCTAGCTGAGAATGATAATCCAAGTAACAAAATAAAAAAGGTTGGGGGTGGAGCACCATTAGGTTGGACTGCAGGACTGATAATAACCATATCCTGGGCTGCATCACCAGCAGTGTGGGCAGCAGGGAAAGGGAGGGGCTCTGTCCCTCTGCTCCTCTCTGGTGGGACCCCACCTGCAGTGCTGCATCCAGCTCTGGGGTGCCCAGCACAGGAAAGACACTGGCCTGCTGGAGAGAATCCAACCAAGGCACTCAGAGAGATGGAGCACTTCTACAAGGAAAGGTTAAAAGAATTTGGGATTGTTCAGCCTGGAAAAAAAGAAGGCTTCAAGGTGACCCAATTGTGGCCTTCTAGTACCTGAAAAGCAAGCCTGCACGAGATGGAGAGAGATTCCTTACAAGGGCCTGAAGTGACAGGACAAGAGGGAATGGCTTCAAACTGAAAGAGAGTGGAGTTAGATTAGATACTAGGAGGATATTCTTTACTGTGAACACGCTGAAGCACTGCAACAGGTTGCCCAGGGAAGTTGTGGATACCCTTTGGGAACATATTTTTGTTATAGCTGGATCTCTTTGAAAAATTAGTGTGTTTCTGAGATGAGGGCAGGGTTATAAAACCTGCTTAATAATATCTTTGTAAACAGCTTCAGCTTCCATCTGAGACCCCATCTCAGTTAAATCAGCTAATATGTAGCCATTTCAAACCACCAGCTGACCTTCCCTTTGCTTTCTTCTTGTGCTGCTTCTTTTCTCTCCCTTGTGAAGACATTCTTTTAAAAGCATTTTGTAGTATTTTAAAGTAATAAATATTTGAAAAGTATTTCAAAGTATTCCCACCCCAAAGTCCATTTTGATGGCATTTGGAGGGAGCCTGAGGTTACAAGTCCTCACACATTTCCTAATCCACTGGCTTTATTCTATTGCATTCATATTCTCCTTTCCTAGAGCAGAGCAAATAGGTGCAAAGATTCACCTGGTCTTGTGTTCACCACCCCCTTTGGGGATTCTTAACAGTCAAATGTTCATATGCATGAATATAGAACGAGATGTCTTCCTCCAAGAGCAGGGACTTTCCATTTTTACCCACTATTTGTTAGAAACTGAATTTCCTTCACTGCTCAACCTCTTTCTTTATATTGTGGCTGCAATATGCCATTTCAGAAGTGTCATCACCTTTATCTTTTCACATTCTGGTGTAGTCTGTAATCAACACTAGCTTCAGCGACTCTCATTACTAGCTCTTGAAGTGATTCTTCAGACTCAGCAAGAACAACATCATCATCAGATTACAGCATCTGCTTCCTCCAGTTTCAGCCCTGCCACCGTAGCCAACAACAACGATGCACATTTGCATTTCAGTGCACAGGCAGAGCTGATGCTGAGCTGAGCCACCGTGCAGTCCTGATGGACTTTCTTCCTGCCCATTAACCACTGCCCAATGTCCTTTGTTGGATCTTTCTTTGCACTTGTGCCTGCTCATGTACAGCACAATAAATTATATAAATCTCTGCGAAAGCCCCCACAGATAATGAGAGCTGCATGTAGCATTCAACTGCTTCTTTCTGTTCCACAGCACAGGTCTTTTTGCACCACTTTTTCCTATGATTTTTTCCCCCAGAGCATTATTCTAAAAGCTGATTTAAATAATTTTCAGTAGTAAACTAGTCTCTGTTTTCCTCTTTCTGTGCTTTATTTTGCTTTCATATTTTTTCAGCCCCTTTCTCCAAACACTTAGCTCATTTTTTCTCCATGTGTTTGAAGAGCAAGTGGAATTATTTGGTAATGTGCACATCCTCTCAGACTCCCCTTGTCTGAGCACAGAATGAGTTTAGTGTCTCTCATTAAGTCCCTTAGCCGCTGCCCTGTTTTTTCACAGAAGTTTGCAGATCTTATGGGAAATCTTGATACCAATCTAGCATTAGAGTGTTCTCTTCAGGTACACAAAGCAGGCAGGCATGAGAATATTTGAAGCATGTAATAATGACTGTTTGAGTTAAGGACCTCTCTGTCTTCCTGAAAGAATAATTCAGATAAAAGATAAGAGCTTCTGATGCTGAAATCATATTCTGATACATGAGGAGGCATAATCTGGCCTTTTTGTTTATTTATTTGATAGCAGCACGTGCACTGATTTAATTTCCTTTATCTCTGCAGTACTAAACAGGAGAGAACCTTAACAAAACAGTGAAGAGGATTTACAAACCTTGAATGCAGGGTCCAGCACAGAGCCTGACAGTGGTGCCACCCTCAGTGTGAGCACTCCAGCTTTGCTGTGTCTTGAAGGGGCAGCTGCTCCTCCTACAATCCACCTGAGATCCACAGGTGATTCTCCACATCCCTACTGTGCCACACTCCCTGGCAGAGGCTGGTGGATTTAATGGTGTTAGGCAGGAGAGGTGCCTAGTCTTAAGCAAATGAGCTGCAATTCCCTTCTGTATGTGTATGGAGAGCCTAGGAAAAAAAATATCTGCACAGCTACACTAAAACATTTAAAGGCCAAGTTTGAGAGCCTCAGTGCTCCCCCAAGAACAGATACATCCCCTGTGTGACTTCTGGGAGGGAGATGAAGCAGTTCAAAGGTCAGCAAGGTAAAAACTCGGAGCAACATGGAATATTGGCTCCTAATTTTGAGGTTCGTAACCAAGGACAGAACTGTTGCTATTTTTTATAAACACAGCTTTAGTCTTGCCTCAAGGCTGCCAGTGGAGTCACTAGAAGACTTTGGATTCTAGCTAATGTCATTGAAAATTTCTTGTTGCAGACATCAAATTATTAGGTCCTTTGACTTCTGGTGTGGGGAGCCCACTAGGAGCACCAGGTGTCACTTCTCATGCAGGTTGTTGACTTTTGACAAGGTCTATTTTCAATTTTCTTTATTATTTTCAAACCATTTCATTTCCTACTGAAACACTGAAAATTCAAACCTCATTGAATATTTCTATTAGTTTACCTGTGTTTTGCCACTGTTGGGTTTTTTTTCCAGAGGTTGCAACTTTGACAACTTCCATTATAGTGAAATTGTGTCATAGCAGTTGAGGTTTTGGGAAACCAGAACACTAAATTAAAGCAAAATTTTTATAATTAGACAATGAATGTTGTTATTTTTCACTTCTTCACATGCCCAGCCAAATTACGAGCAAAGTTAAGCCACCCTGCAGCTTGACTCTCAGAAAAAAAAAAGGGAAAAAAATCAGAATACAAGTAGTAAGCTCTAGCTTTTTACCTTTCTTATCATGTTTGTATTAAAGACTGACAGTGTTTCCAAATGCAGCTCGGGTTCATTCCCAGCAGTAAAATATGCTAAAGGCATATTGGTACAAGTGTTAATAAAGTATTAATAAATCCTCACTACGTGGGAGTAATGTTGCAGGGAAGGCTTTGATAGAAAGTGTTGGGTCACTCACAAGGGCTGGCTGGGATCCATCTGCTCACCTGTCATCTCTGGGTGACAGAGATGAAATAGGTACCAAACTTTTACATTTTTAGCATACTTCTTAACATCAGCATCAATTCTTCACACATTATTCCAAATATCCTTCTGAGGTAAACATCGCTTTATTTTGAAATATTTGTAAGAAGCTAATTTACCCATCAGAAAAAGAAGTATAATTAAATGAATGAATAAATAAATAAATTAAAGAAACCAACAAAAAACCCACATAAAAGCAGGAAGACAAAATAATACAGGCAGGTGAGTGAAGGAAGAAATTCTCATATGCAGCAACATGTAGAACAGACTTTGATTACAAGGTGATTACCTGAGGATTTTAGCCTTCACTTTATCTTCTTCTGATACTCTGATACTCTAAGACCCATGCCTGAAAGCAATATCCAAAATGTCTCAAGCTTCCACTTGCTGTATTTATCATCAAAATAAATATTAAAGATCTGTTTGCAGTATTTCTGGCCTGATTCAGGTAGTTCCTGGAGATGTGAGTGAGGTTTAGACAAGAAACCTGAAAGAAAATATAACTATAAATATCTCTTGTTTACCCATCTATCTAACAATATCTGGCTCATTAGAAAATGATGTTGGGGTTTGCTGCAAAGCTTTACTGTTTTTAGTCAGTCTTATGGGGTATGTTACCTTCCCAGGGTAGAATCACTGTTACTGGAGGCTAAATTCCTCAAAAGTACTGCAGCCACACTGAGGACAGAACATAATGTGAGCAAGTTCAGAAAAAAACCCAAACCTGTCCACAACTGCACAAGGTGATAAAGAAAGGTGGGTTCTTTGTGTTGGGTTGATAGCAGCAAATCTTTGGTAATCTCTTGGTCCATGCTCAGACTTTGTCTCTGAAATACACTGACCTTGCTTTTCCAGGGTCTGCCTTCAGGTTCATCCCACTGCAGTGAATTGGGTTATACTGGCACAGGACTAAAAAGAAAAACAACCAGCTTTTATACACAGTTGCAACTGAAGAATGGGGTATCATGAACGGAAAGAACTTTCATGGCCTTAAAACCAAATGTAAATCTGATGAATTAAAAATTATTCTGATTTAGAGCTCAACAAGAAATGCATGGCTTTGAAATCTTTGTCAGCTCATATCAATATTTCATTTTTCCAGTTGAGGATAATTTAACTTCTATCCATTGCCAGAATTAAATATATTGACACAGAGCTGGGTAAGTGTAAAAATTTAAATTTGTATATCACTATGCTCGGCAGAGCTGCCGTTAAGGGCAGGGTGCATAGAAGGGTGTAAAAGCAATTAAACACCATGTTGTCAGTAGGCAGAGAATTAGAGAATTCTTCACATGACAGGGACAAGAAGAAGAGGTCATTAAGGCACATGCTATTTATTTTAATATCATCCATGATCTGTATTGTACTCAAATTATAAATAGGCTAAGTGTGAGTGACCCAGAACAGTTTGGCTTCTGTCCCAGCTGGATTTAATCGCAGTTCACACTGTCCTCCTTCCTACTCATTTTCTGCCTTCAGCACAGCACTGCCAACATCTGAGATTTCTTTCTCTCCCGAGGCTTGCATCAAAACTTTGCTTCAATATTTAGCATTAGCCCTTGGAGTCATGTGTGTTTCATGACATGTGAGGTTTTGGGGGTGTTTAAGTAGCACCTTGGTTTGCCAAAAGATCCTCCCAGCAGTATTTCATGTCAGTAGGCAAATATAGAATTGTACTGGTATAACTGTCCTGGGACAGTGACTCCAATACAAGAGGGTGTTTGGGATACTTTTTGGAGTTCAGTTAAATTATAACTTTGCCTAAGTTAGGTCCCAGTGTGAGTGACCAGCTGGAAGAAATATTTACACTGATCTAACAATATCTTTTTAAATTTACATGTTAGATTATGACCAAAAAAAAAGAAAAAAAAATCCCATGTAGGCAAGACCTACATTTTCGTTCATCAGGGCTGTGGAGAAAACATGACTCAAGTGAATTGAAAAGGCTTAGATACCAGAAGGAAAATAAAAATAAACTCAGTTATTATCATGACCTTTTTTCCAGTTTCATTATTTTTGTGCCAACCTCAAGGTTTTAGGGGTCTGAACTCTGAAATTGTGAACCCTCAGGGACAGCAGAAATATTGACTATAATTAGATAGTATAATCTCTGGGACAGGGACTGCTTGCTTCTGTGTTTAGACAGAACTCAGCACCAGGGGCTGCTAAGAAGAAACAACTTTCTGGTCCTAGCACAGTGCAAGGAAATAATTAATACAAATACAACGCACCCATCCCTCCTCAAGGTGCACATCAGCTACATGCCCATAATCCCTGCCCATATTCCCTATTCAGACAAAAGTACATCCTCCCCCAGTTCAGTTCTATTTTGACAGAAGACTTTACCTTGGCTTTTTTATGACTCACCTTGGCTTTTTTATGACTCTGTGTCACCCTGAGCTCTGGGGCCACACTGTGCCTTTCTCTGAGGCACATATGGATGTTTTGACAGGTGTCTTTACACACAGCCTGCTGTGGGGTTAGTTAGGAAACTACAAGAGAAAATGAATTATGCTAACTCTTCTGCAAGAAGAAGGGCAAACCCCCTAAATCTTGCTGCCAGCCTAAGTATTTCTTTTGTTATTTGCTATGAGATGAAGGTTACCCTTGTGCAGATGGTTCACACAAACACCTGCACATTCTGAAATCACAGTTATCCAGTTAATGCGTGCCTTTAGAGCTGTCTTCAAGGTCCCTTCCAACCCAAGCCTTTCAATGATTCCATGATGTTGTGGCTCTGTGTTTCTGTGGTAAGGAATTACTGCATTGATTCAATGTAAGGAGCTGGATCCTTTTCCCCAGGACTCTATAGGAACACCAGGAGATACAAGTCCAGGGTTTGATGGGGATGCTGTGATGTAGCTCACTCTTTTATGACAGATCCTGTGGAGCAGTATTTCCTACAACAATTTCCAACACTAAATGCCCAATATCTCACACTTCCTGCAAGAAATCCATATGGGCATTCTTAGATCCTGTATTTTGTTTTAGGACCACTTCTTTAGAGAAAAAAATTACACAACCACCCTTATGATGGCCCTGGAGAAGGACCCACCAAGTTGCTGAGCTGAGGTAACTTTCATCTAAGTGCTCTGCATTTGTATGGAGGAGTTTCCTGGAATTAAGTAACAAAGCTTAATACTTTGGTATTCAAATACTTCAAAAAATACTCTCTCTCCAAAAAGAGATGTTTCACAGCATTTTTTAAATGCAGAAATTAAGTTATTTCAGCCTGTGTTTGGTAGACAGATGGAGCAAAATTTTACCCTTTTTCATTAGTTAAAAACCCCCCAAATTAAAAAGGTAAAACATTTATTGCAGTTCTCCATCAGCATATAATCAGGTTGTAATTCAATCTAATAACAATCTTCCAATCTTTTATTTTTATAATACAGTCTTTATAAACATTAAAAGGTGCAAAGATATCAATTCAGGTGTTTTACAGTATTTTAGGACTGATCCCAGCAACCCAAGTGTGTTTAGGAAACTTTAAACCCATGTAATTTTGTGCCAGATTGAGTGGGCCTAGTTAGTACAAAGAACATCATGAACTGAATTAAAGCTTTGATGAACTCAGCACCTTTATCTCCTCCTGAACTCCCTTGTTTTTCATCTATACTGAGAACCAGCATAGCAGTTTGTTTCAACGACCTCATTTTTAAAATAGCCCCTCAGTAAAGTTTATGGAAAAGGAGCAAAACACAGTCCATTAGAGAGCAAATTCAGGCAAGGCTACAGGTAGAGGGTTTTCATTTCTACT
>VZTT01024714.1:7639-19158 GCA_013400855.1 Buphagus erythrorhynchus
GGCACTTCACCATAAACTCACTGATATTTCCTTTCTTGCAGGAGGTTTTGTGCAGATATTTTCTCTTAATCCAAAAGCAACTGCAGCTTCATCATGGCTCCTCAATGACTATTCTGCACAGTTTAATATGACACTTGTTGCTTCTACCTCTGCTTTGCTGCTGTCTCACTGCTGTGCCCCTTTCAGAAATGCCATGACCCACACAGATTACCCTGCAGAAATTCACACCACGTTCATTTCTCACTTCAGTTCATGTTTTTTATTGGTGGATCCTCTAAATTAATACCAGCTTTGCCTGTGCAAATTTCAAATATACCAGTTTTCAAGGATAGATACANGAGAAGCAGAAGGGGAAGGACAGGACCCAGCATATGGAGAGGTCAGATCAGCTGGTAAGTTATGGTTAATGAGGGGCAAGAGAGCATGTGGGCCATGATTTGGGACACTACTATTGTGATAACTGCAGCATTTTTCAGACATCAGTATTATACAATATTGTAATGGTTTTACCCAGCGCTAAGTAGGGTTAAGACAGATGCAGCAAAGAACAAGAAACTTGAAATTCTGTTAAGGTAACTGAACTATTGATTAGAAATAGAATATTATCAATCAGTTAAAAATCATCTGAGTGTATTAATTTAAAAATAGCTGATGTAGTTCTGATGCACCTGAATGTCAAGGCCTGGTCATGCTACTGCTGCTGGGTAGTGAAATACTACCATTGTAACAGCAAAAAATCCTTATATTACAGGAAGGAGAAGACAGCTAGAGAGTTTCCTTGTTGATCACAATTTATAAAGGTGTAATTCATCTTTTTTTAAAGAATTATCTTCTCTATCCATGATACCCAGAGATACAGCAGAGAGTTGAGGCTGCTCAGCCTGAGAAGAGAAGGCTTTGAGATGCAAATATATAAAAAAAAATATAGCACCTTCCAGTACCTAAAAGGGGCCTAAAGGAAGGCTGGAGAGAGACTTTTTGCAGGAGCATGTAGGGATAGGACACAGGGGGATGGCTGAAAGAGCATATGTTTAGACTCAATATTAGGAAGAAATTCTTTACTGTGAGGGTGGTGAGACGCTGGAGCCAGCTGCTCAGAGATAATGTAGAAGTGTCCCAGGCCAGGCTGAACAGGGCTCTGAGAAACCTGGTCAAGTGGAAGGTGTCCTTGCCCTTGGCANTAGAGCAGCGTGGGACAGTGGAAGTTTTCCCTGCTCGGCAGGGGGGTTGGAACAAGACCTATAAGGTCCTTTCCAACCCAAGACATTCTATGATTCTCCACAACTTGAAATCCTTTTGTCACTCCACTCGTATTAAAGATGCCACTGCAGTTCCACTCATAATTGCCAATTATGCTGGCCTGACTGCAGGTTTGCTGGGTGGGATTCTGTGGTGTGTGTTCTGAAGGGCATGGGAATTGGAAGCTGAAGTTATTTTTTTTTTCTGCTTTGATTTTAGTGTCTTGAATTACAAAAATTCACAAGAGCAAGCTACACAAGGAGGTTGAACAGTCCAGAAGAGGACTCTTCAGCTTTACACAGTTAGTACTTTGAAGAGTAGAAAGTTATAATTCTGAGTTTGGATTTATGAGGTCAAGAGGCTTCTGGTTCTTGAAAAGGACAGAGTGAATCATTAGAGCATCAGAAAACTACATGAGTGTTTTGTGAAAAGCAGGAAGTAGCTGAGGAGGGAACAAACTGTTTCTTGGGAAACCAGAGGTAGTTATTCATCACTTTCACACAAAGAACCTTGACTTCTTGCTCCTCTTCCCTTGCCCTGCAGTTCTATTCTTCTACTTGTCCACTGAAGCCATGACTTCTTCCCTCCTATGTGACCTGACAGCCTCTATTTAAACAAGCTGCTCTCTATTTTCTACATAAATGCCGTAAATGAGCATATTCCACCAGTCATTATCCAGCACATCAGGTTAAGGGCAGCCTATTACCTATTTATGACTGATTCTCAAGACCACAAGAAAAACTCCAGGTACCAATAAGCAGACCCGTGTCTTTCATTTTCCAGGTGTTCTTCAAGATTGAATCAGATGATTAATGATCTAGTTCTACTCAATATTGTGTGAACCTCTATTGGCAATTACCACGCTCTAGCAAACCCTTTATTGCACGGGGTGTGCATGAATAGTTCTGCAGGCACTCTGCACAGAGCATCATTCCCTCTTTTGAATCCACGCCTCTTTATGTCAAAATACATAAAACCATACCTCCATGAAAACACTGGTACAAGCATAAAGAAACAGCCAGGATCACACTTTCACAAGACAATATTTGCCTATGAATACAGACAACTTCACAAGAGACTCACACTCATCTGCAGGTACACATCTGGGTGCACATATTCTGATGCAAATATATTCACACACAAGCCATGGTCAAAGGCAATCACAGCTGCATATGAAAACACCAAAAAAGCTACACTCTGCTCCTTTTATAAAGCCAGAAATAGTCATATCATAGAAGTTGTACTGTCCAACTGAACCACACTTGAATTTCATCCCATTTCAGTTCACGCTTGAATTTCTCAGCACAGTAAATCCTTTTCAAGGCTGTGAGACATGAGCAATGAAGACAACAATGTCAATGATATAAAACTAATAGTGCAAAATGGCAGTAAAATGGGAAAATCCCATCACTGCCCATAAAAGCATATTAGCCTGACTTGTATTTACTCTTCTTTTCTGGAAGAATTAGCTTGTTTCTCAAAGCTTATGGGAAACACTAACAGTAATGAAGCAGAAAAATGATGAATGTTAAAATTTAAGGGTGATCCGTAGATGGTTGTAAACTTGCCCCTCTTTGTTGCCCATGTACTTTTGATGAGCTTGCAAAGTTTTAAACCTCCTAAATTTTAGACAGAGAGTTTTATTTCTTTCAAGCTACAGTGGAAATAATTTCCTTATCTATCATTTAGAATGGTTTAATACTTTCATTAATCTACACATCATAAAGCAGCAAGTGATTTTTATACATATTCCAATCACTCATTGTGCCTCCCAGCAAACAGAAAAGGGCTGTTTTTTGCTGATTCTGAAGTTAAACTTAAGGCCAGTATCTCCACAATCCAGGCTAGCTGTGAAGGTAGTGATTTAAAGGCAGAAAGAACAAGTGCCATCCCTGCTCTGTCTTTAACAGAGGGATTGCTGGCCTTTGATGGCTGCCAGGACTGCTGGCCTGCCAGCAAGGAAGCCTTGTCCTGGCACCTTTGATGGAAGCCACATCACACACTGTTAGAGTAACAGTGGTCTCGTTAGCCACAGGAACCAGGCACCCTGCTCCCATGCCTGTGCCCTTGGCTCCAGATGCAGTGTCCTCACAAGCAAAACACGACAAATCATTTCATAAATTCATTGGCAGAACTGAGGGGTGGCTGGGGACAAGCAATCGAGATAGAGCTGCCTGAAAAGAGAGTTGGTGTGGGCCTCAAGAAATTCAGTCCCACCTGTAATCACTGGTATAATAGTCATGTTGCCAACTAATACTTCCTTTTATTAGGATGAGAGTTTTATTTTCCATCCAGTCATTCCATGAAACTCCTCTGAAAAGACAGGATTTTGACAGTCTTTTCTTGTCCTTAAAAAAAAAAAAANGAGTTTTTTTATTTTCCATCCAGTCATTCCATGAAACTCCTCTGAAAAGACAGGATTTTGACAGTCTTTTCTTGTCCTTAAAAAAAAAAAAAAGCCATATCTTCCCCAGGTATCAACTGAGCCATGAATCTGATGATTTCAAGAGCTGTTGAGTTGCTCAACTTCTACTTTCTCTACTTTTTTTCATTTGTCAGATAGCAATTTTCCCATACTCTGGGCTTTGACAGCCCAAGAGCTGATCAATGATTTAATAGACAGAACCTTGTTATTAATGTCTCGCAATGGTATCAGTTTAAGCCTAGATCTATAGAACATCAGGGTTTAAGCACTTACCACAGCACAAGTTATCAAGCATCCCCAGTAATGTCAATAGGATTTTGGCCAGCTCTCTTAATGCACCCAAGAGCTGGCTCAACACTTCTCAGAAACATACAAAAATTCAATTTACCACCCCATGGATGAGCTGTAGCTGCCATGAGAAGGGCATTGCTCCCATGAAAAGTGTAAAGGAGAAACTGAGAGCTGGGCTTGCAGGCACCTGTTGACACCACGGGATAAAAGAGAGCACAAAACCTGCAGGGAATGACCTCTCCCCAACAGCAGATTTTACCCCACACGTCAGCCTCTGCCTCAGGACAATCAGACTTTCTTTTGCCACACATTGCAGATGAATATCCAGTCTTGGCCTAAATTAAGACCTGACCTTGGCTGCCCTTGTTGTGATTGGTATCAAGTCAAAATTAGGCCCATAACTGTGAGATGTTTTTTTCTAAAATGAGATATAACAGAGTCAGTACTGTTAATTTCAGCATATGAGCACGGGGGAAGTGACACAGGCAGCTCACTGCATTCTTTACCTGCAGACTGCACTGTGTTTAGGCAGTGTCTCAGTGGGAATGAGAAAAGGGGGTGAGAGAAGGGGGATGAGGGACAAGGCTGTTTCCCTTAAGGCCTCTGACAAACCCAAGCCATAACATCACACACACTGAATTGGAGCTCAGGCTTTCTAGACCACTCCTCTGAACTGAGGTGCCCAGGAGCTGACCTTCCTACTCAGCCTGAAGGTTCCCAGGGGCTGCACATTTCTCCACAGAGGCTCTCTGGCTTGGGCACCTATTGCCCTTCTAAGTACAACAAATTTTCCATTTCACAAGGTAAAATAAACTCTATTTAAATGCATTTAGTAGTTTAGGTGGGTCTTGTCATCCTGTACCACCTGCTTTTCTGCCATCATTTCCAGAGAATTAAGATGTTGAGACAGCAGCCTGTTCCCAAAAACATGGAGAAAAAAATCCAAAACCAAACCAGAGTCTATTTGGGGGTACATGGAATCTGTGATAGATGCTTGTGAGTCATTTACGTTAAAGAACATGCATCTTTTGAAACCATCAACCTTCCCAAAGAACCTTTTGAAGGGGTCCAGCCTGTTGGCCCATTTATGTGTCACATTTAGAAATTCACTAACCTGGGTCTTCTATTATATTAGTTTGTATCTGATGCAAGAGAAGATGTCCAGCCAAGTGGAGAACCAGCTCCATTCTGCCTGACCTCCAGACTTTTGATGGAATTGCAAGCAAAAGTAGAAGGGGGCCACCTACTTTTAACGTACAATTGGAATACTTCTCCATTTCCCTTCCAAGTAAGTTCAAAGCATTTGTCAGTGGCAACCAATATTATTCCTTTTCCAAAAGGTCTATTCAGTATGTCAGGTGCAGTATTAGTAAGATAAATCCATTCACATAGGTCATAAATATAATATTTTTGCCCAACATTATTCCCCTTCTGATAAATTTCTCATTTGTTATTTCAGTTCACTACAATGCTTTCTTTTTCTTTTTCTAATATTGAACTAGAAAATGTCTTATTTGTTTTTCATGAATAAGAGAGGTGTTTTTTTTAATACTCATCCCTGGTATGATAATTTGGAGAAGAGCACAGAGATGAAAAATTGTTTCTTTCCTTAGAAGTACTGGAGGGAATAACTACCATTACAAAATGTTGGTGAAAAATTAACTTTTCTACCTCCCACACTAATATTTAGGAAACATTGGTGAAAGTCATAAACACGGGAGGTAAATTTTTCCAATTTAGCTTTTGCTGAAATGCTGCAGGGACGAAAAAGATAAGGCCACATCCATTCTGTGAGGCAAGTTACCAGTTTAGCACTTGCATATTGTTTTCTTTTCAAATGGTTCACCACACTGCCCACACTGTCCCATGTTTCCCAGATTTCCCACCCCACATCCAGTGGCCCCATTCCATATGACCCTGCTAACTACTGATGGGCTTTTAATCCTCAGACCCTTCCATGTGGGGCAACCTCCTTGTGCTCTCATTAGTTCAGAACAAAAAGACCTCCTGGTACTGCAGCACTCCACATACTCTGATTTGTATAGGTTAAAAAAAAAAAACAAAAACAAAAAAAACCACCCAATCAAACAAAAAAAAAACCCACACCACCAAAAAAACCAAGCCACAAACCACAGAGCAATTCATAATGTGCTTGTTTCAGGTTTGAAGGTATGTCAGGATCTCAAAACACCATTTAGAACTGAAATTTGAGGTAGCTGTGAAAGTGAGGACCAACACTGAGACCAGACTAATCAAGCCAAACTCAAACTGCTTCTACATTATTGCTGAGCATGGCAATAATCTTTCCACTTGATGCAAAGCATGCATATCTTCCAGCACCATCTCCTGTCATGTAAATTTAATTTGCCACCAAGTTGAACTGCTGACTAGCAAGTAAATTATCAGAGCATTTGGCAGTAAAACATTTTACCTGAAAATCCACCAAAAATCTTTATCAACTTCACAGAATAACTAGTCCATTTTAAAGTATTTTTTTAATGTTTAAGAGCTTTTCTAATCCTGCACTGAAGTGAAGGTAAAACCTTTCAAAGGTCTTTGTCAAAACATTTTTCTACAGATTGCAATTCCATCTGTTTTATTTTGCTCTCTCTGTTTCTACACTTCCCCCAACATGCAGATCCCCTCCTGGATAAAAGGTTTCCAAGCACTTTTTCAGCCTTGATAAATACAGTAGTTGTGTGGAGTTTTTCCCCATAAAATTAGACATTGAACAGAACATTTCACATACATTTAGAAATGCAACAAATTATTTAATAGAAAAAAATGGCTTAGCAATTCATATTCTTATTTGGAAAATTTCTCCTAATTCTCAAGGCCAAAACTACATGATCTAAAGATCACTTTCCAGATATGTGTCTATAAATATATATATATAAAATAACCACAGAGGCATTTATGAACACACATCTACATCTTCAGTAACACAGAGCAATACCTGGCCACTGGCTTTCATGTGTGATTAATTTTTGACATCAATATTGGTTTCTATAGGATTTGACAAATGTATCACAGCACTAATTATCACACTCCACAGTATGGCTGAACTTGGCAGCTTTCTTCCCTACCTGTCACCAAGCCAGGGACCTCTTTGTCTGGAGACATGTCTCAGGCCAGTTCTCAGGTGTGGCTTGACCCACATCTAACTGTTCTGGGGCAGTGGTTCCCCCTGTCTCTTCTGCTGGGCTGGGCAGGAATAAAAGCAGACTAATTTCCCAAAAGGATGGCTGGGAAAATTCTTTGCTGACTGCCAAAGCAGTCGCTTCCTGAGAAATAGAAACCCCCAGGCACAGCTCTTCTCTTCAAGCCTCCAAGGCAATGCAGGGGACAAACAAGCCATTCCAGGAATTGTCCTTAAGAATCTATTTTAGGTGACTAAAAGACAGAACTGCCTGGACAGATTTGCCCCATAGATAAATACCTATTTCCTAAGCACAGGAAAGTGCCCATGGCTGAAGAACTTCAGTCTTAGCCCAGAAAATATATGAAATTAAATGAAAAGCACACCCACTGGTGCCAGAGATCTTCAGCTATTGCTTCTATGTCCAGCAGTGTAACCTGACAGAACAACTTTCTCCTACCTACCCTTGTCCTCTTTTGGTGCACATTTCCCTTCAGCACATGCATAACAGAAAATCCATGGGTAGCTAAGCAGTTACTTTTGATCACTAAAGTTGGATGAGAGGAATCCCACCCAGAGAGAGTAAACAGTTTGTCAAGGAGGAAGAGCTGAGCCTCAGCAGGCACCTGCATCCAGCCCTCCCCTCTCTCAGTGCCTCACCTGCTTCCCTGTGCCACCCAGCATTTGGTTTGTCCCCTGAAGCTGTGAGTTCACCCTGCCAGCCCTGAGCACTCCCCAGATCTGCTCCTTCCAGCAGCCACTGCCCAGGGTCACCCACACTCCCTTTATTCCCACATTCCTGTCTCTCTGCTCTGCCAGCTGTGTCCATCTCCACAGGAGAGCAAGCCTTGACAGCTGCTTTTCACTAAGTAATTGTGAAAGGTTTTACCCCAATCCTACATTTGAAACTAATGAAGGTTCAAATCTATTTAGAATGGAAAACAGAATTTATATTAACTTTCATTTGGCTCAGGCACCTTGCAACTTGTAACTGCTTAATGCATGTTTAGACATAGTTTATAGCATCAAGGTATGTCCTTTTAACATGTTAAAGTTGCAATCCAGCAGTAGTGTTGAGATTAGAAACTGGCAAAAGTGAAGCAGAGATCGATTTTAAAGGGTTTTTCATTGAACCATAACCTCACCAGATGGCATTTGCTTCTGTGTTGTCTTTTTAAGTAGATTTTGCTCATGCATCACTCGTGCTCCAATATATCTTCTCTTAAATGATAGGGGTGTACAAACTATATTGCAATTGCTGAAAGACTGCACAAAATACATAACTCTGGATTGGAGATTAGCCACAATTCTATTTCTGTGTCCACAGGTACAGAAAATATTGTCTAGTGTTAATAAGAGTGGTAGACCTTTTGGAAGACTGGAAGGATAGTTAGAGCATCACAGGAGAACTAAAGAATGTTCCTGAAGACTTTGAAGTATCTGGTGGTTGTAAGGACAAAGTTTTCACACGATAAACTAGAAAAACTGCAAAAAAACTGATTTCAAGAAGTTAAATACATTACATTGGTTTTAAGGCTGTTTGATTTTTATAAAAAAATAAGCTGAACAAACATTGCTGCTTTGGAAATCTTAGTGAAGACCTTAACTCAAAGAATTTTTGGCATCCTCTGAAATGTTAACAATATCTATCAGCAAATCTGGTGGGCAAGAACTCAACTTCATTTGATGCAAGGAACGGAAAAGCAAAAAGATGATTCCCAAATGGTATGGTCATGGAAAGAGAAAGAGCTTTATATCATCTGAGTCTAAAGAAAGAAATAGATAAAACAACACCTTGTATCAAGAAAGAATTAAAAGGAAACCATTCAAATAGTAGGGAATAATCACTTTCAAAACAAGGAAAATGGTATCTCCAATAAAGCCAGATTAGCATCTGATATGTTGAGTTTTACATAGTGTGACTGAATTACTTGATAATATAGCAATTACACACTTTCAGTTAAAAACAAATCAGCAATTACAAGTCTGCTGTAATTAAATCCCCACAATAGACTTGGTGTGAAAAGAAGGAAAATTAATCAAAAGATAACAGAAGTAGCATAATTCAATACAGAAAAAAAATCTAGAGTAGAAAAATCAATCAGAAAAAAAGGACAAAATCATGATTTTCATAAATTACACTGTGACCTTTCAAAGAACTGCAAGATAAAAGAGACAGAAAGTGATGTCATTGTCACTTAGGCAAAATGATTTCTAACATCATTTCAAACAGCTACACAGTCTCTTTATGACAGTTAAACAAAAGAACACTCAAAAGTCATATACATCTGAAAGACTGATTTCTCCTTGAGCCAGAATCGGTTCCAAAAGCACAAAAATCGTGTACAACAGTTTGGAAGAGGGATATCTGGGATTCTGATGGTCTGTAATAATAGGCTTCTTTCTGTAAATTCCACTCACTGCCTTCTGGAATTATCCAAGTTTCCTCCATTCTTGCATTCCAAAAAAACCTGAAGAGGCATAATTACCTACTATGGTTCATGCCTTATGGGTCTGTGTGTCTCTGTGTCATTTCTGGTACATGATATTTCAAAGGCAATACAGCAAGAGTGTTAAATACAACATCACCAGAATGGACTGGGGACAGAATCTGAAGGGCAAAAGTGAGAAAACTCATAAGTTGAGATAAAGATGGTTTAATAGGCAAAGCAAAGCAAAATAAGGAATTCAATCCCTACTTCCCACCAGCAGGCCAGTGTTCAGCCACCTCCAGGACAGCAGGGCTCCACAGCACATATGGGTTACTTAGGAAGACAAATGCCATAATTTTAAACTTTCTCCCACCTTTCTCCTTTCCCCCCCCTCTCTTTGTATTCTGGCCATGATGTCATATGGTGTGGGACATCCCTGTGGTGACTTGGAGTCTGTTGTCCCAGCAATGTGTGCACCCTCAGCGTCCTTGCTGGTGAGAGATGTGAGAAGCAGAAAAGGCTGGGATGCCTGTGCAAGCTCTGCTCAGCAATAACAAAAACATCTCTTTGTTATCAACAATCTTTTTGTCACAATCCAAAACACTGCTCTGTGCAAGATACCTTACAGAAAATGGTACAGTACCAAGCCCAAACGAGTGAATAATTGCACTTTCTGTATGAACTGAACTGCAAGGAAGAAAAAGTTAACATTGTTTTGCAGTTTGTTCTGATGAAAATGACTGAACACACCACACTGACCATAGCTGTTCCCAGACCAGGCAGGCTGCAAAGTTCCACCATGGCACTCCAGGTATCACTGCAGTTCTGCAGGTTTGGAGTCACCTCCTCTCAAGGCAAAGGGTAATTCAGTCTCCACATCCAATTCTCAGCCTCTGGCTGAGCATATCAATAGAGATTATTGTCAGCTGTAAGGCCAGGTTTCAAGATGTGGTGAGTAAGAGCAGGAGTCGTACCTGAGACACCACCCAGGAGCTACCAGAGGGTAAAGACTGCGTGGAGTCTCTCAGGTTACTCCAGCCCAAGGCAGGTTCAACACCAGTCACTACAGCTGAAGGGTGCCACTGCTCACTACAAACCTCGAGAGCCAATCTGTCCATCAGGCAGGGAAAACATCGAACAGGAGGGAAGGAGGAAGATTAACTCTTCATCAGAGTCAGTATGGGAGAAGAGAAGCAGCTGTCAACAGAGCTCCTGGGGAGCAGAGCAGCTTTATGGAACGACTCCCCATGCCAGATAGGAAACTGGACCTTGCAGCTGACACAGGATTCAGTTGCATCAAACGTGAAAAATGCCATTAGTGCTTGCACTGAAGTGAGTAATTCTATAGCTGCTCTTCTGAGGGACACAAGGGGTCTGCAGGCTGCACGTCTGACTCCAGAGCTGCATCTTCACTTGGTGCCAGAATGATTATTTTTGTGTTCCAGGCTGTAATTCCTCTTGATTATACAGAGCTTCTTTCCAATCAGCTTGAAAACAAACTGATGACTTTTTGATTGTGCTAAGGATATATTTTGACACATTTTGTGCAGAAATCTTCAGCTGTAAATCAGGAATAAATCCAACTTTTTACAACATATACAATAGAATACTATTATATACTACTAATAGGAAAAATAAAAGCATGTTTATTCCAGTGGTAGAAGATTTTTGTATCAACCATGTGCTGCTGAACATACATTTGCTTTGATCTTTTTCTTTTGTGCCACAAACATTAACAATATTGCAAAAAAGAAAGAAAAGGAAATAAGGAAATATTAATAATTTATCAGAGATTATCTGAATATTTTTCCCTCCTTTGTGTATAAGCAGCTTGGCAACAAAGATAACTTCAGGATCAATCTTACCCTTATTTTCTATTATGTACTTCCTGTTGTTCCCAAACAAGATTAATTTTGTTTTATGCAAGTCACCAGTCTTCACAAAAATAGGATTTTTAATTTCTTTTCTCTCTCTCTCTCTCTCCCCCCTTCTC
>VZTT01024714.1:25352-37543 GCA_013400855.1 Buphagus erythrorhynchus
GTCAGAGCTTAGATTTTGGTTCAGTTGCTGGGTCTTTTTAATCACTGCAGTTTCTATGCTATCCAACAGGCACTCTTCCAGTCTAGATGAAAATGCAAATAATACAAAGCAGCTTCTCACTACAGGCAATAAAGCAGAAGGGAAGAAAACATGTATCAAAAATTTCACTGGAATCTCAGGGCCTTGAGGTATGCAAGTATTAAACTGGACCAAATGTCTGAAGTTAATCAGAATGCTTGCTGTGATGTTGGGTTGTTATGCCCCATGACCATTGTACTGCACCTCTCATTTTAATAACTTTTCTGACAATGAGGGCTATGCAATGCTGATCTTCAGGGGCTGAGTTAAGTTGTATTTAGATATCAGAGAAAAAAACCCCTTTCTGTTAACACACAAGAAATGGATTTGTACAAACAGACAGCTGTTTAGCAGTAAAAAAACCAAAACAAAACAGCCCCACAAACACCACCACTTCCCTGGGTTTTCTTCTGTGAACAATAAAAAATGGCAGGTTTTGTGTTTTATGCAGGGAGAGGGGAGGGAATAAATGTTATGCTGTTGTCAAAGACTGAGTACTGGTGGAAAATGCTGGCATTTCACCCCCCGTTAATGAATAAATCTAACATTGTAACATTTAAAACACTCATAACAATGAAGCAAAGAGTACTTCTGTTTAGTGTGACTTGTATTAGAACACTAAAAGCAATAGTGTTTATTCAGAGCAGAGATGGCTGAGAAATTGCAAGCAGAAGTAGGAAATGCATTTCTGCAAAGCTCAGACAAACCCTCTCTCCACCTTGGCTAAGGTTCTTCTGCCCAAAGAAATTCTTCTCAGGGAGACTGGTCATCAGTTCCTATTGACCTGGTTAATGTGTAATGGTTATTTTCATGCTCTACCTGTGTGAAAAGTTTGTTCCCACACACCTCAGCTCAGCTGACACTTGGGCATCTCAGCACAACTCTATGCAGTGGCTGAACAGAGAATGATGTCTCACTCTTTCCAAAGAGTTTACTGCCCTATGTTATGAGAAAAATGTTTTCTCCTTCATATTCTGTCTCCCTCTGCTGATGCTCTTAAATGAGAGACTTGCTCTCAGAAGGACAGAAATTACTAACTAGTAGAAACAAATATTTCTCAGAAATTACTAACTAGTAGAAATAAACATATCAAAATGTTCTGCTCAGCCATGTTGTGCAACATTCTGGGCATCATTTAACCAAGGAGGGAACATGATAATCCCTGGTTAGAAAAAATAGGTATGTGGCTAAATTAATTGCAAATGGGCTGTGAAGCATATAAAATTAGTGCAGTTGTATTGGAAAAATATTTACAAAAATTGCCTAGAGTCAGGGTCTGGTGAGTGCTGACAAAGAAAACAGTTCTGGCCTGGAGGCCAGAAAGGGGGTGAGATGGAAGAATGCAGCTGTATCTGGCTCTCTGAAATAAATTAGGAGAAGGGGAAGCAAGGCATTATATGAGCTCTTTCTCATGTGACCCTTATTGCAGTGGAAATTAAATATGCAATGGATGTTTTATGCATGAAGAGAGAAAATGTTGAAAATGCCTTTTTGGAAATCCACAGTCTACTTTGGGTAACCTCACATCTAGGAAGAAATGAGATTGAAAGCACTAAAGGGAGGGCAACCAGACTGAGCTCAGACTGGAAAAATGCTCCAATTCAATGTTCAAAGCGTATAAAAAGTCAGGAGAGAGAAACACTCACTCAGATAATAGAGACCAGGGTTTCTTTTTCCTTTTCCCCACCTGTTTTTCAACTCTAAATTTCCTTCCCATCTGAGCTGCCTCTCTTTTTCTTTCTCACACTTTGCCCAGAGCTGTCAATATCTCAGCATCTTCTCTCCACATTTTCCCTTTCTTCTCTCCCTGTCTCAGCACATGGGGAACACAGTAAACTAAAAAGAAACACCAATTCCTTCACTTACAGCACAAATCACTTGTATAAAATACCCCTGAGGCCCTAGATCACAAAAGGACAAAACATACATATTATATGTAGCAAAAGCAAGGAAAGATTTGAATGTTTGGGGCTTCCAGGTAAAGAGCAGCAGTTGCTGATAAATTGACTTGTTAAAGTTCTTGTATGTTGTTGATTTTTCTGCATAATACTCTGTTGCCTCATGGTTGGGTTTTTAGACCTCTTTTGGAAACAAGAAAAATCTCATCACAAACGGTGTTTAAGATGGCTCTGCAGGCAAGCCCTGGTTTCCCTCTCCTTCCTGAACTATATCAGGAGAATTCACTTCTCTTCTTGGATGTAAACTCAGCAGGATAAAGATCAGTATCATATTCACCACAGGTTTGAAACAACTCTAGACTGCATGGACAAAAAGAAAGGAAAATAGAAATACTAATGCAGATAACAGTGGTATGATGAGACAAGAACTTGCTCCTCTGTGAAGTTTCAGTCCAGGACAACAGCTTGGACAGGAAGTGTCTGTGAGCCACCAGCACTTCAAATTTTACAGGCCGAGATAAAATAATTCCTTTGTGATGCAAATGACTCTCAAACAGAGCCAGTGCAGCTGATATATTAATGCCAGTAGTGGAAATTAATCAGACAAGTTTATTGAGACGAGAGTCGCATCCTGCATTTCCATCTTGACTGATCAGCACAGTGCAGCTTAAGCCTGTGAATAACATCATCACACACTGGATCTTAATGTAAGCTTCTTAANTATAGCTACTGGGATACAAGGATGTCTTTATCAAACTAGTAAATGTTTAGTATCAGTTCTATACCTCAAATAATAGAAAACAGCAATATAGACTTTCTTTTCTTAACAGCTTTCTGACCTTCTGACTGCAATTCCCACTCTGAGTGACTGCAGTTCAGGAAAATCATGTATTCTGAAGAGCCTGGTGGCAGCAGAGAATCTCATCAATTTTAATCCCTGAAGGTTCATGGAGTTTGAGTCTGGCAACAAAACATTGCACAACATGGCTGAGCAGAGCAGATCTGCTCCCTCCTGACACCAGTAACAGAGATCAGCACCTCCTGCCCCACATGGCCTTTGCCTCTGGATTCTGGAAGAGGAGCAGGAGAACAATTTGGCTGAATGCAGAGATGCCTTGTGTAAAGATAGGTACCAGATATGACACACCAAGTGGCAGGTCCCAGGGTGGATGGGGCAAAGGTCTGCTCTTTTTAAATGAAAGTGTAGCAGTAGAAAAGCTTAATTTCTGAATCTATTCCATCTCAGGGGAGAGAAAAGTAAGGCAGGGACTGATGCTTTTTTACCCCTTTTATCCATGTAGTTTTGCTACAGGAACCCAGCAAAATGGGTTGCAAAGGATGTTTGAAAAAATGGGATGAAATGCAAACCCAGTTCTTCCCCAGCTCCTCAGCATTCTAAGACAAAACAGGGTCCAGCCACCTGCCACTCCCCAAATAAAATGGAGTTGTGGAAATGAATTGCCATTGATAATAAAGCAAAGTTTGGTTCCAGTCCTGCAAACTCAAATCCTTCTTGTTTGCAAGCTTTGTCCTGGGGTCTGAGCAGAGCCACTGAGGACCTGAACAAACATCGAGTCTGTCTTAGAGCAGCCCCTTGAATCCTTGTTAATAGTATGGCAGCATTTCATTTTTGCATGTTCCTTAATCGCATTTTCCACATCCAAAATATGTGAATTTATTTAATAAAGCGTTATATTTAAGTAAAAAGGGTAAATGCTCCCACAAGGAAGACAGAATAATGAGCAATACATAATTCCACACTAAAACTCTACATCTCTATAAATTTATTATATACATACTACTCCAAAGCTTGTTGAAAACATTTGACTGCACAGCGAAAACAGATTTTATTTTGCTACTCTGACCCACAGCATTTAACACTATTTAAACCAAAAGCAAATGTTGATGGCCTTTCCCAGTAGAAATGTGGCATGTTGGTCCAGGCATGCTGATGCTCAGCACAGCATGAGCAACAGGGTGCATCTTCCTGCTGCCTCAGAAATTCTTGCACAGCCTAAAAGGTTGCCTTACTGTGCTAGTGGCCACTTAAAGCAAGGCTGTTTACTCCAGGTCCTTGCTGCACTGCTATAACAGCTCTCTGTTTACACCTCTCCCTGTTTGCACATCACTGGAGACATCAGCACTGTCCTGAGCTGGCAGCTCTTTTCCTTTGGAAGCAGCTGTAGATAGAGGTATTGATTAAAAGAGAGACACCAAGCCCTCATCCATATCTTACAAGTAAATAGGGGGGAAAGCATTGCTAAATCCGTAGTCTAATTATAGCTGGAAACAACTAAGGGCAAATGGCTATGTGGAGAATTATTGAGCTTGAGTAGCAACACAACCAAGCAGGAGGAAGCCATAGATAACTGAATGGGTAACAGCCCTTCAGCAGACTGCAGGGAACACAGTAAAGGTTGAGATACTTGCTTCTACAGTAACAGAAACTCAGATTTGATTTACTTTGTGAACCACAGGTCTGTTTTCTTTACCCAGATCACACCAGGTGGGTATAATTCAGCATACTTGCATTCTCCCTTTGAATAGCATGGTGTGACTATAACTAGCAGGACATATTTTTGGTGGATAAACATTCTTCCTACTCTTCTTCAGAGAGGGGTCTCACCTCAAATGATGAGGTTGTATATGCGTTACAAACATGTTCATGTCAAAGATCAGGGGCTGAAAATTTGCCCTGTGTTCTCTTCCCCAGTATTCTACTGACTGAACTCTAGGAAGTATATTTTAAATTATAACCTTCCCTTTTATTTCCTAAAGATATAGTCCTTCTTCCACAAGAAGTCTCCTTTGGACAGGAGTTCAGTGGTAGAGGCAATGCATCAGGTGAGAAGCTCGATGTATATCAGCAGCAGATCTCAGAGGCTGAGACTGTGGAGCCATCAGGAAGGAACATAATGTGAAATTGCTTGTACATGCTGTTCTTCTGCTTGCTGGAAAAGCTCTGTTCTTGTGACACTTCAGGGGATTAAGCTGATGAGTGTGCTATGCAACCAGGAACTAATGCTGCTTAAAAGAGCCTTTCTGAAACTTTTTTCCTTGTACTTTTTTCCCCCAGACTGGTGACCTTTCATCCAAAGTTCAAGTTCTTGTTGTCTCTTTAAATGGAATGTGAAAACACAAATAGCACATGTATCAGCTTCATCACAAAGAGTTGTGTCTGTAGGGAATAGAAGTGATGAGGGGGAATCTGCTTGTTTCCAGGCTGAAATACAACAGCTGACAAGTCTCTCTTAAAACAGTCTGCCTGACTGTTTTTCATTATCCCTGGGGACTGGCATCCTGGCTCAGCAGAGCAGGAGTCCTGGTGTGGATCTCAGACCCAGAGCCCTTCTTCTTTGGTGGCCTTGGGTAGGTCATTTCTGCTGTGGTTCCTGTCAGGACTGCTCAAAGCCATCTTCCCTCAGTCCTCAGTTAAGCAAACACAGCTCTCAGAGAACAGTGCTCTCATTGATTTTCTTCAGATGACTAAACTGCTGTCCTCAGATGAACATTCCCAGGATATCAGCTGATAATACAGCTTTTGATTCAGTCACCCACATAAAATTGTTCAGTTGAAGGCTGGATTTTCACCACAGTCACAAGAGATAGAGCTCAGCCTTATCTGCTCTGCTGTGTAACCACTGAGCACAGCTGCTTTTAAAACTTGTAGCACTGAACTTTCATGATCTTGTAAAACAAAAACTTTGTGTTCTGGAACAACTGCTTCTCATACAGAAGAAAAGATCACCACTCTTCCAAGTGTGCTGCCCAGAGCACTTGGTATAGTTATGGTTCTACAGAATAAGGAGCATTGAATTATTTAAAGAGAGATGTTTCCTAACCTGGCTCAAAAGAATAAAAACAACCTGGATATCTGAATGCTTTATTCTGGAGGGAAGAGCAGGGACCTAGTCATCCTCTTTTAAAACAGTGAAAGTTAGGAATTACTTTTTTTTTGCCAATTGTTCCAAGGAAGGCAGTAGATAATGCAAGGTGACAAATACATTGGCATAAACAGTGAGAAATTATGTTGATGGATCATTTTTACCACCAGTAAATGTAAACTTACTCCACACAGAAAGCAAGATCAGTCCATTTGAGATGCTAATATTGCTTGAGCAGATGTGTTTACTCATTTTCAGAGCTTGAGGTCAGTGAAATAGTTAATGAAGTTCTGTTAATAGTTAATGTAGATCTTTTGCACTGGATCGAGGACAGTTGGCATCCCCCTTAGAACTATTGATTCTGGGTTCTGGGCAGCAGCTGGCAGGTTGGCTGTGCCTGGCTAAACGCTGAGGACCTTATCTGTATAAGATGCCAGCCTGCCTGGGTACAACTCCTCCATAGATTTTAAAAGTGTGAGAGGACAGCCACACAGCAACAGCAGTAGCTTGCTTGAGCTCTGGCAGCTGTACTGAGTTTCCAGCTTGGATGCTGTGACTCCTGTCATGCACAGGGAGAAGACACAAGTGAGCCCCATGTCACTCTCAATCCTGGTCTGTGCAGCTCCTCTCAGCAGGATGCACAGAACTGAATCCTGGCCCCTGAAAACACAAGTGCTGAACAACCAACAATTTCTTCTGCCACAGGATGGCAGATGTGGGGATGGTTTGCTTGAGGCAGGCACATATTACTCTGCCTGGGGAGTGACTTGCTGTTTCTATAGGTAGGCTGGGGCATAGTGACAGCAGCCATTGGCTTCCACTGCCCTCCCTTCCCCCAAGGCCACTGGCAAGCTCCCAAGTCTCTGTCAGAGAGAGGAACAAGAGAGCAGGTCCCTGCTGTTCTGTCACCCCCAAGAGCTGTGCCCCACAGGGGCTGTGCCCACCCCCTGCTGGACCCAGCTGAATGGCACCAGGCTGTCCCATTGCCAGTCTCACAAAGACAGCTTCTGAATTTTGAATACCCTGAGACTCGGTTGGCTTTCCCCATCAGATTGCCATTTTATGGGGTAGTCTGAAACTTAAATACAATGAACTTTATTGCCAATCTGACATTTATCTGCAATGCATATTTACTGCCTGGAGAGCGAGGGCGAGTGGTGTGTTTTCTGCTCTGTCAAACAAGGAAAAGATACAGCAGGACTCTCCCCATTACCTCCACTAAAAAGAATCAGATTTATTTACCTTGACTTGAGAGAGTTGTTTTCACAGGATGTCTCTGTACTTTTACAAGCTGTGTGAGATCTACCTTGTTCTTAATAAGGTATAAATACATCCTTCCTCTTTGAAGGTAAGACCCTGATATAGGGGGGAAATGCTGAAAGAGGAGGATGTTTGTTATATTGCAAGCTTTTTACCCTACCAGTCTAATGAGATAATGTGTTTATTTATTATAACAATAAACACAGCTGTAAAATGGACCATAAAAAATAATAGATGACTCACAGATTTCTATACCCAACATGTCAGCTGTAATTGGGGAATAAATCAAATGATCCATCTGCTTGCCACCTTCTACACTTTTTTTCCCTGGTATCCTCAATATTTAAAAACAGTCAGCATTATTTATATTAATTACTCACTAACAACAGCAACAACAGAAACTCTGCAAGCAAATTGATTGGCCTTGTAATATAATTCCCCAGCCACATCACACACACACATGCACTATGGTCTTTCCCTTATACTTAAATTTAATGAGTGTGATGGACTTGCTTTTCTTTATTAATAGTTTTCACTTTATCATGCCAATACTATTGAGTCTTCTCTTTATTAGTGTCTTGGAGACAGTGCTAGCAATGATACATCATATAAAAGGTTGAGAGACAGTTCAATCCATTAAGCTGGGAAGGAAAGCTTCATCTCCTTTCCAAGAGCAGCAGCTCCAGAATACAGAACTCTGACACAGTCCTAATATTGGAATAATATGAGTTGAAAATCCCAACAAAGGTGAATTGTTTGGGGTAACAGACCTTATTCAATAAATTTTTCGTTTCTCAAATGTGTATAAATTTATAGAGGCAAATGCTGGCATTTATATAAACAAGATAGGAGACAGAAACTGATACACAGCCAGATCCAGACTTGCATGCAAGGAGAACCTGAATTTCCCTCATGTCCTTGCCCAATGTTAGACTCATCAGGGAACAATGCCATTATTTTGGGGAACCTTAATTGATCAGTGACGAGTTAAGTAATTGCCATCAAGTCTCTTAATTCTTTAGGCTGTACATTAAATCTGGAATTACTGCAATATTAGTTTAGGAGCTGACTAAGAAAAAGAGGTACAATGATGTGAAAAAGCTGTTTTGGAAATTCTTTTCCATTTTTTACCTAAGTTTAAAGAAGTCTTATCTGGTGCAGAAGATTAAACAGTCTAGAAACTTTGGGATTCTATGTTTTAGAAAATCCAGCCTTAAATGTTTCTGTAGCAACTGTTGATCACAAAAGACTAAATAGCAAAGAACATTTAACATGACAGCTTAACCATAAACTGTGTCCTAGGATGTCTGGACACAGAATTGGGTCCAAACTTTCTTCTATATCCAACTTTTTTTAGTTATTTCAACCTAAAAACATTGTAAACCTCATTAATACTTTAATACTCCTGTCATTATTGAAAACATCCAAATTATGTAAGCATTTACTGTGGGCATAATAATACAATATAATAATGTAGAAATAATTTAAACTGCATAATTAAAATAATGAATATATGAATATATTTGCAGGTAAAATTTACTCCAATCACTTTTTAGACAAATTGTGCATTATTTATTTGGCATATGGTCAACTCTACCTCTCTCAATATTAGCTCTAAATTTAAGAGTTTAAAATTGTCCACAGTTAGTAAGGATATCCACTAAAATTGCACAGATATCTACTAACATAAATTAGCTTTTTTTGAACCATGCACATTTCTTCCTCTATGTAGCTTCCAAATACTTTCACCTCACACCTTCTACAGGCAAAAAAAAATTAATGCTTCCTGTTGCATTCAATGGAGTTTTTTAAAATGTGTTCCCCCTGTTTTCTGTAACATCTTTGTGCCTTCTGACAGAACATATCCTTCGATACAGCTGAAAATCAAACAGTGGAAAGCATGGAGTATTTTGAAGTTGGGGCTTTTCTCCTTGGTGGGCTGTTTGGATGCTTCTTTTGGCAGAAAATCTTTTAGAAAATCTCTCAAACAAAGAAGGCAGCAGAATGTTCAGCTTTCACCAAAAGGGTTTGAAGTGCAGCACACAGAAGGTGCATCTGCAGTGAGCAGTGCTTTAGCTGGCAACAATAACACCTCAGTGATGGAAATTCTGCTTACAAGCTGTTTTGCCTAAATAAAAGAAGATGGTCAGGCAGCTATATTTCAAAAGCAGTCAACAGATTTTCCATCCACTTTCAATTTTTGTTCTCCTCTCATCCTTCTCTCCCAGAGTACATGAAGTACACTCCTGCAGGCACCCTGCATGAGTATGTCATTGATTCAAAAGGGCAAAGCTACTTTTTCTAGCTAGAAATTAAAAAGGTTTCAGTGCCTGTGGTGGCTGGTTATAGAGGTTATTGCTAGTTAGTGCTATTATGGGATTTCACTTTCTCTATTTTCCATTTAGTCCATTTCCTATTATTATTCCAAAGGGTTCAATAACAAAACAGCACTCAGGATGAGATAGAAAAATCTGAATAATAGATATTATACTATTTTCTGAAAAAGAAAAAGGAATATAGGTCCTGGTAGCAACTTAGTGTGACATTTTTATAAAAAATAATGGAGGGGATATCTCAGTTTCTGTTCTGCATCCATCATTTCACCAGCTGCAGTAAGAACCCATAATTCTTGAAGTGTTTTACTTTGGGGTTAGCAAGCTGCAAGACTCTTCTAAACAAATTCACCTCTGGTGTAATTGCACAGACAGCTACAGAACTGTCCAGGAGGGAATCTGATGGATCCTTCATTTGGAGATATATTTTCTAGCTGTTTTTCTTGGAGGATTTCTCAGCTAGAAACTAGCACAGAACAGCACCTTTTATTAATAGCACATCAGATCCTAGGAAGACAAAACATGTCACAGGTTAGAGAAAGAAAAGCCATCTCCTCCCTGCACTTTACTTGTTTTTTACCAGCTGGGGCCATTCAAGATTGTTTTCCAGTCTGCTGTAAGGTGAAAACTGCATTTATAAGGGGCAACCCTTATAAATCAGTGCAATTACTAATCAGTGCAATAACCCTTATAAATAAGTGCAGTTACTAATCAGTGCAATTAGTCCATTAATTGTGTTAGACCAGTCATCTTTCTCAAGTCAAGGCGTCTTGCTTCAGAAAAGCTCTGCAAGCTTAGCAGAGTTCTCTGGAACAATCTGACAGTGCCTACCTGTAATTAGCTAACACCACCCCTGGGAAGATTTTTCTCGTCCTTCAATACCTGATTTTGACTGCAGATGTATCTTGATTCTCATGGTTTCCAGTTTTATTCCTCATTAATATCTTTCCATAGGCTCAATAAAGATTCATATTGTAATTTGGGCTTGGTTTTTTTTTTTCATTTTCACATAGGTCAGGAATAAATATTGGATGCTGACCGACAGTTTTGCATTTGAAATCTTTGAAACTCCGTCACCATAATTTACTCTAATTGTGGTGATTCTGAGGCATCCATCACCTCCTTGGTTTTTACTCAAAGGAAAACTTGGGTTTTTCCACAACACTTCTGCAGCATAATAAATCTCCATGTTGCCACCTATACAATCAATACTGATCAATCTTGTTATAAAAAAAAAAAATAAAGTAATGGGTATATACAGCATTATTCTTCCACTTACGAAATGCATCTATTTCTAGGGCAGGGACATTATAGCTGTTTTAATTGTTCTGAGCATATGCAGTAACATTTTAGGACAGGAAGAAGAATTTTGCAGTATATATTTACCTGCAAAGAAAGAATCTGAGAAAACACCCCATGATATTCTGAATCCTGCTCACAGAGCAAAACTTAATCTACAGCATTAACTTCTGTGTGAAGATATTTTGAAGTCTTTAATGTCTGCAAGAATTCGGGACTTAATATTTCATGCATGTTCTGAATGATGTATTCTCACTCTGAGACATTGCCTGAGATATGAGGAGTTTCACCAGCTGTATAAATCATCACATTTTGGATATCATCTGAGTGCCACTGGGAAAAGTCTGTTCTACTCGTGAAGCCCTGCTCCATGAGGTGTGGTAGAATGGGCTAAGTGTTCTCTCTGTCACCAGCCCTGTTTGTGGCTGATCTCACACAGCCTCACAATGAAGAGAAAAGTGTGCAGGAGACCATCAAGAGACCATCCACATGAAAAGTTTGAAACAACTTCTCTCCATAATTAAATTGCTATGAACAAATCTTTCACACACACCCAAAAGGACAAAAAAGAGGAAGAAATAATGTCAGGTGCTACAAGGAGTGAGGATACTTCTTCAATGGTGAAAATGAACAAGGTTCTTTTCTTCCAGATGTAAAAATTAGACAAGACCACCACTGATGATTTACAGGAGTTTTTCCTTCTGTATTGAATGGAATCTTTATGTTTTTACAACATTATTGTTGTGTTGTGTTATGAGCACAGCTCAGATTCTCTAAACACAGTCTCACTGTCTATTTTATCAGTTATGAGAGTCCAGATTTTTTCACCAACTTTCCTTTGGTTTCAATAGTATCATGTCTAGATATGATTTTGTCTAGAGGTTGTGAAATGCAGGATTTTCTAAATATACCACTGTAGCTGATAAAAAAAGACATCAGCAAGTGGATAGAAAAATGTTTAACTAACTTGAAAGGCAGCCCTGTTAAATCAGAATTCCTAGGGCTCTTGGAAAACCTTCCTAAAGAAGCAAGTAATGCAGCCAGAGAATGTTCAGCAACAAAGATTCAACCATGTTGCAGCAGGCAAATAAAGTGGCTTATTCAAATTAAGTGAAAAGGAGAGCAAGGCAGTCCCTGAGAGCAAGCAGCATTGTGTGGTGTTTACAGCAGCTGTGGCTGTACTAAATTCACATGGATTAGAGAGAGCTGTTGGAAGTTGCAATATCCCATTTGGGGGCAGTCTGAGCAGTAAGCCAAGTTCACAGATAGCATTGCTGGACTTAATTAGTGTTTTTCCAGATGATGGACATGGCTGTTAGGCCCATTCTCCCCCACTGGTGTCAACAGGTACAGGTGCACTCACAGCCCATCACATTACATCTTCCTGCACAGCCACTCTCCAGCCATCCCATCCCATCCCATCCCATCCCATCCCATCC
>VZTT01024714.1:43500-57625 GCA_013400855.1 Buphagus erythrorhynchus
AAAATATCACAGCTGCTTCATTTTTCTACCAACCACCACGGCAAGACTTTGATTTCCCAAGATTAGGCTGTTCCTGTGCTCTAAGTTTTCCCTTGTATTCCCCAACACCACTGCCCTGAGCACTGTGCATTGATGCACCCAGCAAGAGTTGCTGGTAAATTCCGAGGGAGCCATCAAACCCCTGTCTCTACAGGCACATCCCTGTGCCAGGAGGGAGGTGACAAGTTCCAGCTTTGTGCAGGAAAGCAGCAGAGGAGCAGCAGGACCCTGGCTGGCAGCTGGGGGACATGCCACTAAGGCAAGGAGGGAATCTTTTAATGGGGTTAGCACACAGAGGAGAAAAGAAGCAAGCAAGTACCAGACTTACAGAGAAATTCTTGTACCAGGAAAAGCTTTCCCTGATTTTTGTGTGAATGTTGCTGAGGGTAACAAAAAAACTACAAGAGAGCAGTGTTTTGCAGGTGAACAGGCTAGATTTAGACCAGCACAAAGCACAATCAATCAATTTTTGTGCTAGCAGCAGTGCTCGAAAAGTGCAGAGCGTAACTGAACTTATTTTGCTTGTTTTATAGACTTTTAACAGGCTTTTCAGAGCATCTGGCAGAAAGGAATATGGCAAATTTTAACACTATTCATCATTCTTAAGGAGCTGATCAAGCTTATAGCAAGCTGATGGGTGGGCTATGAGAGTGAGGGAGGTACTTCATGATAGCACATTGCACAATTGTTTTGCCTCATTATCTTTTAAACATGTACTAAATGTCTGGAATATAGAAATATTTACAACCGTAAATATACCAAAGATCTGAGGCCATAAGGAACCTAGTTCCTAGAAGAGGAGCAGATCATGCTACTTCTGTATCCACTAAAATCCATAGAGGTGATGTGAAGTCACAAGAGATGAAGATGAGCTCTACCTGAATATTCACAGTATTGAGTGCAGGATGCAAAGTCAATCACTTTGTTTTACATCAACAGATAATAGAAACTACTACATTGTATATTTTCTACAGCAAAACACATTAAGGGGGTAATTCAACATACCTGGATAATATTAAGGAGAATTCTGTGATTTTTTTTTTAAGAAATAAAAGCTTATTGGGAGCACCTCTGCAGTTACTGTTGCATAAACACACTCATTTGTGCTATGTAGAGCTAATATAAATAGGTTGCCAGATGCTAAAGCTGATATAAAAGAGTGGAAAAATCTGACCTAATATTGTTTTGTACCTACACTGCACTCTGCATTGCTGTAAATGAGAACACAAGACACCAAGCAAGTGAAAAAAGGAGGGTAATATTTTAGTTTGGAATACAAAGCTGTGATGTGTTGTGCTCCAGCAATGCCCCTTTCATTTACATGAGAACCCTGCTGCATCTCTCAGTGGGGATGGAATTAACACATTTCAAAGCCTTCATCTTTTTTTTGCTAAACAATGGGAAATTTTCCCATTATGCAAAGCTTTCAATACAGGAATAAACCTACATCCTTCACCTTGTCTTCAGTCCCAGTCTGCATCCCTTGAAATTATTTTTGCTACCTATACTTTGATAAAATATCTGCTCCCATTGAGAAATCCTATTTTGTAACTTGAATGTCCATTAATATGCATCAAAACTGTGAACAAGGGAAGTGTAAAAGTGACAAAATACTTCCAGAGAAGCACAAAGAGTATTTCTGGATAATAAAGACATTTTTTACATGCCAGAGGACAGTCTTAACAAGGACTGATGACAAGAAGTTTGCAATAAGCTGATAAATTCTAGAAAAAGCAAGTTCCTAACTAGTTTGTGTTTTACGAAGTTTTTGTAAATAAAAAAAAAAAAAACAACCTTGACTGAAAATTAATTTTTTTTAAGAAATATCTTACTGGTTTCACTATAGCAGTAAATTGATGACATTCTGCAATAGGAATCACATAGAATACAACTTACAGATTCACAAGAATAAGATCAAAAGAGGTCTCTGTTTTCTTATTGAAATATCTCAGGCCACCCAATTATCCAGCCCTGAGTCCAATAACTTGTGTTTAACTAAAGCATTCTTTGTCTCAGATTAAAGCTTGTCTGCTACAAAAGCTCTCTGACTTTGCTGTAAAATCTGAAGAGACTTTGTCTCTATCCCTTTCCTTGTACTTTGTTCCAGTAGTTAATCACCATTACCATGCATTCTGAAAAGCTTCTTTTGAGCCTTAATTCAACTTCAGCCTTTGCTTCTTGTGGTGCATCTCTCCTTCAGGCAAAAGAGGTTCTTAATATCTCCTATTTTTTTCTCCATGTGAATGCAGTTTATAAGAAGCACAAAAAAATTTCCACCTACTCAGAAACACAGGGAAGTGAGCAGATAAAGCTTTTAATCAGCTGCAGCTTGTATCCATCTTGCTGAAATTCATGCAGTGCACAAACTTTTCTGCTCTTTTTTTATAGAACAATTCACTGCACATTTCCAAGTAGAGGTGCCGATGCACCAATCATAACTTTCAGTATTTGAAATCATCAATATTCTTGTCTAAATAAAATATGCCTTGCATTCTCTAAAGTTTTCTTTAAAACTTTCCAATGTTGGTTCTTGCTTAACCTTTGTCTGGGGTGATGAAGCAGCATCTTTGTTATCAGACTTCTCATCCACTTGCAAGTATTTCTATTCATGACACTCAAAAAGAGAATGCTAGATTTTATTCCCTGATTCTTTCACTTCAAAATGATTTCTTATCATGCACCAACTTCCTAAAGTTCAGCAAAAATCTACTTTAATTGTGGGCTATTATATTCCTGTTTTTTCAGTATTTATTGCCTGTAAATGTAATATAGCCCTTCCACCAGTGTATCTGTGAGCCATATGGGGTTAGTTAAGCAGACCAATAACTTTAGCTGCTATTTCATTTCAGCTACCAGCTCGTCATATTTGAGTTGTTTTGTTTTGTTTTTAATATCAGTCCAACACTAGCACTGTCTTTCCTTTCTGCAGTTTCCATAGCCAGCTAAAATTAATTACACACTAAGATCAGGTAGACAGATGCTTCTCTGGTATAATATTTTTTTCTTTTTTTTTTCGACTCCTAGACTCTGCTATCAGATAGAAAATATTCTCTAAAAGAAATTGCTAACATCCTCAATTTATTCATGGATTGGAAAGTTCTTCATCTTTGTGTGATAAGCTCATCACTTGCATTTTCCAAGCTACCAGACAAAAGTTGTCTTTGAAAAAATTTGGCTTTCTTTGCACCAAAAAACAGTTCATTATCTCTCTCCACCAACAAGAGTAATATCTTTTGTAGAGATTTTCATACCTAATATAACTGACAAGGAAATATTCTGCATGACTTACAAGCATGGATTTTTCTCTAATATTTGTAGCCTCCTGTTACTTCTTTTTTTGCACATCACAATTTCCCAGGGTTATTGATTGCCATCTGTTTCCCTTTTTCAATGTTAACTATAAATTGCTTGAAAAAAAAAGTTAACTGCCTCCCTTGCACATTAAACTAGAATGAGGTTTTAGCCAAAGTCATTGTTTTTCCTGATTTGTTGGTTCCTAAAATTAAAAAAGCTCTCAATTTTCCTTCTCATTCTTCTTTCTATTCCTTCCTCTTCAAAGGGTCCAGCTAATGATTTTCCTTTTGCCTGGTGAAGCTGGGCTTTCTTTGCAGCACTGTCTGTGTGTCTCTGCAAGAGTGATTTTGCTTCTACCTTCTGTTGGCTCCTGTGGCTGTAAGGGGCCAAGAGCTCTCTGACCATCCACCAGCTTCCAGTCCAATGGATCGCCTCCATTCACTGTGGTGAAACACTGAGTAAAATCACTTGGTTCCTTGCAGTTATATGTCAGAAAATGTTTTTTTTTTTTGTCAGATGATGTGCTGGTGTGGTGTGAGGCTGCCCTGTGCATTTCCCAGGTGAAGGCACAGAATTGTGTCTGTCTGCTGAGTGGATCCTGTAGATTTTACTTACTCTGAGACTAACCCTTGTTCTCCTCATGTCAGATTTTGGATATGGGGGCAGAAAGCATCTGGGAAGTGTCTGTGCCTACTTCTGCTGTTGCATTACATTAAATTTCTCTTTACACCCTTGTTCTCCTCTCTTTTGGCAGCCATNTATGTGTTAAAAAAATAATGTGCAGACATCAGAAGATACATGCTGGTTCTACTCTGATTAGTGACATACAGCACTGTTTGGTATTAATCTTTCACTGCCATTTCTAATAGACAACTTGAAACTAAGCTGCACCTTATTATCTGCTCAGTTTTCTTAATTTAAATAAATTTCTTCAACCACTTTAATTTTGAATTTAATTTTGATCAAATTCCAATAAAATCAAAATACATGAGTGAGAATTACACAGGCTTTTGGATTTGTTGGCGTTTTTTTCTCTTTTACTAAAATTCTCAATCATTGTTTTTTAGCATCTTTCCTAAAAGAAATATGTGATGAACTAATAAATTCAGACATCAATTGATCTCCACATGTTGATGTCACCAATTTGCCCATGAATGCCATGGTTGAAATCTTAGTTCCATTAAGGATCATCAGTTTCTTGAATGCATTCATTATTCAAAACCTCTTGCTAGTTATTTTCTGTATATAATTCCACCTCTGGAACTTGTGGGGGTGTGTGTCTTCTTTACTCACTTAACATTTCTGCCTTTGATAAGACAAAACTCTCATTGATTTGAGCAGAGATTAATTCTCTCCTCTAAATATCTACTCTCAGACTAGCATCTCTACAGATTTTCATTGCTTAAAATGAGTTGTGAGTTAATCTGGGCAATCCCTTTTTAGTTCTCACACTGATTAACAAGAGATTAATTTTGTTTCATTAATCACTCAGCTCTTTAGTAAAACCAGGAAATCTCTTCCACCATCCCTCACACTTTAAGAGTTAATTTTCCAAAATACTTCCTTTTTAATCACAGTTTCTATTTTCAGAAAGAAAATATTATAGTTGTATTACTTCAGAAGTTTTAGTAGCTGAGAATTTCATTAACTGCATTTCTGACCTTTATGTAAAAATAACCTCTGTCATGTACTATATTTATCAAATTATTTCCCTTGGATCATAAAAGAAATGTCAATATTTTTCTGTTTAGCTAGTGGGTCATATTCTATTCTTGTTAATAAAAGAACCTATGAAATAACTTTGTTGCTCAGTAGTTACACACAGCATTGCAGCCAGCATAAGAGAGAGAAAAATTGAGATAGGTGATATTCTTTGGAGAAATGATTTATTGCACTTTGCAGTTCATTGGTTTTTCACACTTACAGTTTTCATGAAATTGGTTATTTCTGCTTTTTAAAAAATCACCACAATGCAGTAAGGCTTTTTAAATAATAATAAAAAACCAAAAAACAACAAGAAAACAAACCTCCAAACATTTCAGTATCTGCTGTGTGAATGCAATTTAAATGAAAAGACAGATGTCTACAAATCACCAAATCTACCTGCATTAATATTCTTTCTAGATTAGAAATACAAAAAAAATAATCAGAAGATTAATTTCTTCCTTGATTAATGTTCCTGGAGTTATACCAGTGTAAATTTTGCACTCCTATCTCATTTGAAAATAAAAACTTAATACATTTCTGCTGAATGTACACTGACTAAGCATGAGTTTAAGAACCTGAAAGAGTCTAAACTTGCTGTTTGAATTTCTTTAGTCTGTGAGGGTGCTGTACAGCCCCAGCCACACGACTCTGGGGCAGCCTGAGGATGATCCCACTCCTATGAGCTGTGATTAACCTCTGGCTTTCCATGGGACAACTGGCAAAGAGCAGCAAAGCATCCTCATGGAAACCTGCCCACTGCATTTACTGGCACATAGTCCTGTGGATCTGGGAAATATTTGCATTTCAACAAGGCTGTTCCAAACTGTCATGATTTTGGTTCTTGTTTATTTTGTTGTTTGTGTATCTTCAGAAAAGCAGGAGGTGGACTGTTTTGTTTTATTTTTAAATTCCACAAAGGTAAAGAAAATGGGGATGGAGGAATACTGGGTCATATAAGTAATTTAGTTTGAAAGTTCCCATCATGAAACATTCTCTTAACACTTTGGAAAACTGAAATTATTTGGCTTTGGTTTTTTTCTGAGCAAAAGCTAAGGCTGTCAGTCATCCTGATGTTTTGGGGCAGGGGGAATATATTTGGTTTCTTTTCTTTGAAATCCTGGGAAGTGGGGAGCTGACTTTAACCACATCAGTCTTGAATATCAGTCCAGAATTGCACCAAAAAAAAGGGAGCAGTGTTTTGAACTTGTTTTCCTTCAAAACTGAGGGGGAAGGCTTGCTTGGCAAGAGTTTCTCAGCTGCAGCTGGAGGCTCTGGAGAGGACACACAGACATCCAGAGGAGAAACTGCAGATCTGGGAGATGCAGGGGGCCAAAACTGGGACAGGACATGCACAGACCCAGGGTGGTTCCCCCAGCCACCCCACACCCTCACAGCCCAAGGCACACCAGGACACCTGAGTACACAGGGAAGGTGAGTCCCATGCCTGGAGACAGTTCTGTGACCCCTTTCCCAGGGCTTGTTTATTCCTCTCCTCCCAAACTATGGACACATCGTGAGAACCTGCATGGAATCCCTTAATAAACCCCCCATCATTCAGAGGCTTATCATGGCCTTTCAGAAGCTTTTGAAGTTCCCCTGTTTCTGATTTTTCATATCAGGAGTCCAAATGGAGCTGCTCTTTTACAGATTTGACCAAAATCAGGTGGTTTAAATCTTACAAGGCAATAATTAAGCAAGAAGCAAAGTCAAATTCAGATCAAGACTGCAGATATTTAAGTCCTGCCATAGCATTTGGGAACCATTTACACAAATTCAAGATGTTTGGAATAAAAGTGAGTGAGGGCTCTAAAAAGAAAATATAGCTGTCACAGTGTTACTTTTCATACTGCCCCTTCTTAGTTTCTGAAATAAGAATTCAAAGCAAAACTGAGCAGGAAAAAGACGATTTTTCACAAAAGACTTCATCAATCAAAACTGAATTGGAAGACCTTCCTCTGCTTTATTCTCTTTTGTCTTAGAGTATTAGGAGCATTTAGTCCTAGCAAAACTTTTCATAACCTTGAACTTATTCTGTAAGAAATAGAAGCCTAGTAAAATATCCCAAACAAATTAAATGTAACCAATTCTTTGACATGCAAAATGAATTTCAGTTTTGCCCTACTGTGATCTTATGTTTCATTATTATTAAGAATGTCATCGGTATTGTGCCTGCTGGGAGCATATTTTTTCCTCTTTTTCAATCTTACTCGAAGTCTGCTACTATTTATTTTGCTCTTCTTAGCAGCAGAGGCTGATGGGGAGGTGAAGGATGTTTTCCCAATAAATTGGTGCTTTTTGCTGAGTGTTTCTGTATGGGTAAGAGTCATAGGACTCTTACAGTGACATGAGCACCTGCCACTTCCAATGACCTGCTTTGAACAAGATCTTACCATATAACAAATATGTATAAATACAAATTTATAGTCTATTTTTAGTCTAAGTAGATGGCAAGCAGCACAGTCCATTCTAAGCCTATGTATTGATCATTTGCAAAGGCCCAAATCCCAATTCAAGCCCATGGGAGTTTCTCCACTGACATTAGCACTAGAAAAATGAAGGACAGCTTTTGCCTGATGTTGGGGATCCAGACAGAGATGATCAAGGCACAGAAATGGTCAGTGACTTCTTTCTCAATAGAAAAAGAAAATTCATTTTATCTAGAAGTCATGGACTTTCTTGGCTCTCAGAGGCCTATATTTCCTTACTTTGTGTTTTACTAATTTAAAGACTCAAGAAGAGAGTCTTAACACAAGAGGGAGGTTGTCTTTATGTAACCTTTGACTGAAGAGGAAGAGATATTTGCTTTGCTATCTTAATAGGCTGCATCATTTGACACACAGAGACTTGCTTTGTATGCTTTGTGACAAATTACATGGAGTTGTCACTATTCTCTGGGTCTCCAAATATCCCTCCTAGGCTTCCATTCCTTATATTTTAAAGTAAAGTGTTAAGGGACACGTATTATTTGGTCTCTGCTTAAAATTCATTAATTTAATTATACATATTCTCATCTCAAAGTCATTTACTAGAAAGCAAATAAAAATAAGCATGAACAAGACAAAATTTCAGGTTTTGTATTCTAGCAAATATTTACTGTGAAAACAGTTGAACTGTTTGCATTTCTTTTGAGTCAGACATCACCAGCTTGGATCTGCTATTCCACAATCCAGGCAATATCATCCAAAGCAGAAATGACCTTCAGCAGAGTCCCACAGCTAAGCCTCTGGTTTTTACCACCTTCTATATTGGTTACAATCCTAAACTATGAAATGCAAATTCTTGTACCTGTAGCATGTTTCCTCATATCTCTGTGAGATATTGTACTGTAGGCAATGTTCATTCGAACACAATAAATCTCCACTGAGTTGAAATTTAATATACTCCACTGCCTCGAAGTACTGTAGGTATAAATATCCTGGAGTCCTCGTGCTACACCTGCAGAAAGCACAGTGCTGGTGTAACACAGCTACAATACTAAGAAAGGTTTTAATATAGAAATAATAACCCAAATTTACTGTGGTGTGAATATTATAAAACACGAAGAACCAACTTTGCCAGTAACACTACTCTTCACTGGTTACATGCAATTAACTTGTTTTCTGTGCAAGGTGCCTCATCCAGCAGCTGTTGTGGTATTTACAAGTGTTAAGACTGGTGGAAAGCAGCATGTTTTGGGCTCTGGCTCAGCAGAGCTTGGATCTGTTCCCAGCCACTCCAGCATCTTGGCAGTCCCACCAGGTCAGTAAGTGCTGTCTCTGTGGCTGCCTCAAAGCCAAGTTTACATGACTTTTGTTCTTCCATGGTGATAAGAAACAGCCACATCTTTAATCAGTGACAGGAGTAACCCAGCTGGCCTCCTTTGGTCCCACCAGCCAAAAGATCATGCCCTTCTGAGAATGGCAACTACAGTGGGGTTTGGTTCAAGTTTAATTCAAGGCATGATCTCTGTTTAAGACCTAGAAGTGGATCTACTTCAGTAATTATGACACCATACATCTGTGAACTCTACACTGGTAGGATTCATAGACAAAGACATAATTTAGGGAGAATTTCTTCAAACTTCTGTATGGACAGAAAAAATCCACGACCTCAATTCTCAGAATCTTCTATGATTCTGTGAAAATGGAATCACGCATTTCAAGGGATCCACCAAACTCTATTGTTTCTTAATTCCCTCAAATTCAGGAGCAGAATTTCCTTTTACACTCTCAAGGGAACTTGCACAGGCAGCACAGAGTAGACCAGAGGCAATCAGCAGGTGATGTCAGCTGTGGGCCAAAGGACACTGCCACCACTGCAGTGGTGCACTGGTTCACACAAAAAGGAGCAAATGGTTCAGATAATGAAACTCATTTCACACTGGTCCCTAAACATACCTTAAGGGGAGGGGAAAGTCATGAAAGGAGGAATCATTACATTTCCACTCAGACAAAGGAGATTTTTAAAATGACACTTTAACTTCACAGTTGAAATTTCCTGCATTACAAGTACCACTGGGATTCCCCTGCACTGACATTGAGAGATGCCCCGTTCATTCATAGTCAAAACTGGATGACTCAACTTTGTACAGTCTGAATGTCAGAACTCCCTGTGCAGATGCAACACATTATCACAAAAGAGCCCTTTTGTTAGTAGATCTTGTGCCAATTAGGGAGGTGAGTTTTACTACCAGGAAAAGAATTATTTTGGCTGCACAAGTTCTATCTCCACTAGCAGAACTTTGCCTCTGTAAATACATTAATCTGACTTTGTAGTGAAGAGTAGTTCTCAGTGAACCTTTCATTGAGAGAGACACTTTGGAGACAAATAATCTACAATGCTGATTAGTGACCACCTGAAACAATGAGTCTGTAGAGCCTTCTGTTTTCCATATCCATCCATTAATTATATTATCTCTGATCTTGCAACTGAATACCAGAGGCAGATATTCACTCTGGAACAATTAAGTTTTATTTTCCCCTTTATTTTCCTGACTATAAAGAGGATAAATTCCTTTGTGCCATAAGGAAATAGAGGCTGCACTCAGAATAGGATGTGCATTGATGCAGCCATGGATTGAATGGAGGTATCGTTTGGGGAGAAATCTTTCTTGTGAAGGGCTGTTGTGAGTCAGCCTCTGGAATTTCCCATATCTAGGAAATGTCTTTGGATGAGATAGAGTTTGGTCACACATATGCTTGGCATAATGGAGAGGGTTGTTCTGCCTCATCCAGATTTGTGCATAAACCCACATTTAAACCCATTCCACCTCTCAGTTTACCAGAATTTAAATGTGAGACATAACACTGTCTATTTAAAAAACTGAGAAAAAGGGGGAATAAAAACTCCTTTCAGGACATGAACTTAAATTGCCACGGGGTCCTTTCTGCTAAGCAAACAGCTTTTCTAGTAAACAGGAGCTGATGATTCAGCAATTGCTGGGAAGTGGCCTTTCAGCAGGGAAAACTGTGTGGGAAAGGTCGTTTGAGCAGTGTTGCCCATGGGTGGCACTGATGGTAATGGTCCCATTTTCTGAGGTTTTGTGAAATGGTCCAACAAGCACTATCAGCCTTCCTTAACCCAGTGAATGGTTTCTGATCTAGAAGCTAACTCCAAGCCCTGGGGTAAGAAGGGAACTCTTTCCTGCCCCATCCTTGGGGAAAACATCTCTTTCTGATAACCTACCTCCACCTGAAGATGAACTCTGCTCCAGGCATCTTCCCTGAGGAATTCACAATTCTCTACAGCTCATTTTCATCCCAGCTGTTTCCTGCTTTGTCTGCAAATCAGACAAATTGCAGCTGTATAAATCCCATCACATATCAGTTTTCTATTAGATTAGGAGTAGACAGACTTTAGCAAATTAAAGGAAACCTCAGACTCCTTCCTTTCGAATCCCATGTATTTGGCAATGTGCCTCATACCTTAAAATGACAGCAGTAAGATGCAATACGAAGGAGAAAAGCTGAAAATCAACTCCCTGTACCCTTCTGTTAATCAAGAACAGATCATATTTCCAGGTCTGGCTCTGACAAATCTTTGGACTTCATGATCTCCATTACAGAGGCAATTTCAGTTCTCCAGTTCTTATGAAAATCCCTAAACCTATTCAGTTCAAGAAAACAAAGTCCTTAAAATCCAGGTTTTAAAGCTCCACATGTCTGATCTTTGACAGAAAGGTGCGTGGATGTGTCTTGGAAAGGAAATGCAGGAATCTGTGTAAGATTAGACTGAATACTAAAGAGAAACATGATCCCTGGCAAGAGGACAGAGGGATTGATACCTCATGAACTTGTTCATCAAGTGCATGAACTTCTTCCTCCCTGTGAGCATATCAGCCAAGTTGCTCATGGTGCTATTCAGATGCTTTGCAGCCAAGGAAATAAAAAGCCAAGGGACCCTGTCTATCCGTATTACAACATTGCTTGTGTTGCATGATGTCTGGGTAATGCTGAGGTCTGGGTCATGCTATCATGAATTTAAAACAAAGACAGACAAACACACAGCCTACACACACAGTTTGTAAGACTGAATCTGGTTGTCTATTTGAATTCAGAGTAGCTGCCCTGTCTGTATGCATTCATTTTTCATTGTAGCAGGATGCATTTCTCTTCAGTGCCATAATCTGTACAGACCACAACTACGGGCTGCTGATTACTGACTGCTTTCCATTCCTTCAGCCACTTCAGAGAGAGACTAATTATCCTACATCTGCTTTGAAAGACATTCACTCTGCTCCTTCCTTGAAGATCCTTCAGAAAGAGGGGATAGTGACCAATCCCTCATGCAAAGATTTCACTATTCTTACAACATTTAACGCTGAAAGCACTTGCTCTCTTTTTACCCAGTGCAGACATTTTCACATTGTGAAGTTTTTAATAAATTATCTATGTGTTTTCAAGCTGTCAGGAAGCCAGAGCAGCTGTGCATCTCCAACTGAAGGCCTTATGTACCCTGCAGATCCTCTGTCATGGTCAGTGTAGCAGAGGGTGACAAAACACTACACATCTCTGAATCCAGGCTCACCTGTCAATTGTGCTACATGTTTTGGAGTCAGAAGGAAACAGCTTTTCTCTAGTTAGCTGGCATCAGTTGTCATGGCAAAGAGCAAAAGTGAATCCTGTTTGTGATCTTACTTAATCATAGACCTTTATTTTCCAAGAGATTCAGCAAAGGATGTACAGCTGCTTGGCAGCTTGGCAGGTTGAGGTATTGTTTTCTCAGTGCACCCTGCAGAACTCTTTGGGCCCACAAGCAGCCTGGGTCTCTGTCCTGGGTGAGAGTGTGGAAAAACTCAGCAAAAGCCTGATTCTACTTTCTCATGGCTGCACTCACAGTGAGCATCAATGCACATCAGCTCAGCACAGTAATAGTTGCTGCCTCACTGCCTACAGATCACAATCCCCACCAGATGTTCATTATGTTGCCTTGATAGATAATATATTGGGTAAGGTTCATTTGTGACGGGTTTACTGTGATCTTCATCAGCCCCAAATGCTACAGCTCTAACCAGGGAAATTAAGGTCCTGCTGCAATCTCATACTCCCAGATCGTGGCTGAAATGGAAGGGTGGATTGCTGTGCTCAGTTGTAATTTCTGTCTCAACTTAAGCACTGGCAGTTGTCAGCATGATCATAAAAGGATAGGCATCGTAAGAAAAATATGGATGGGAACAGAAAAATAGCAGATATACGGGAGTAACTTGTCAGATGCAAAAATCAAAATGATTTTGCAAGGAATTTATGCCAGCTCAAACAAGAAGGTAGTAACAGGCTGGAATGTAACCCAGCATAAAATCAGATTCCATGGGCACCTCACAGAGTGTATGTTAACCTCTACTGCATCACATTTTGTCCTGTCCTCATACTACATGCAAGAATTGCCTTTTTCTGGCTTTCTCTCATGGAGCTTTGCCTCAGTGCAGTCACACCTGAGTGACTTTGAACCCCATCCTGTGGTAGGTAGAGAGTCTCCAGGAAAGTACTGGATCCCAGTACTGAGGGAAGTACTGAGCACTTCTTGAAACAGCAGCACCTTGGAACAAAGTCCTAGCCAGAGTGAGAAATATCTGTCAGATCCAGTGGAAAAAATGTACTTACCCAAACTGAGAGAGGCCTGAGGCACACAGGTGGCTGTTCACCCTCTGAGCTGGTGGTCTCTAATACATGGGCTGTGCTTGGTGACTTTGTCATGTTCAAAGACATCAAAGAGCCCCTTATTCACTTGGAATGGTGTTCAAATTGTAAGGGGTCCAAATCATATTTCTTAATATCACATACCAGCAGCTATTTTAATGGAACATGGAGTTGGGAAAAGTTCTCAGAAATCTACAGGAGGGTCGGTTTGGCATGGTGGAGGTTAACAGACACACTGACTCCATATAAACTTATTATCCACATAAATGTCCAATCTTTCTTTCTGAATCTTACCAAGGACTTGGCCTTAAGAGCTTCCTGTGCTATTTGGGTTGATTCTGCTATTATCAGAATCAATTTGCTCATTACGAAAAGTACATCTAAGTACATTAAGGGCCAGATTCTTGGCTGGTATGAATTAATCTCCTTTCCAGCTAGTGAAACTGCAAAGTTACACCCCTACAAAGTGAATGTAAACTGCTACTAAATCAGAATGTTTGCAATTTTCAGACTAATGGAAAACCAGGGCCAGTAGCGATGTAATTTCTTTCACATTATCTCCCCATAATTGGTGAACTAGCCTGAGTAAAACCAGAACTGATAAGAAGACTTGGAATTTGGCAGGACTGGAGGATTTGCTTTGTTACTGTTTTTAATGGCACCAAAATTTTTCTTATCTCAAAGGCTTTATAATATATAAGTTATCTTTTACATCTGTTTTTGGGAGTAGGAGAGTTTGCAACTGTCAAATCTTTAATAAGTCACAACAGGACAAAAGAAATATTGGCGTTTNCATACTGCAAAACTCCCGAGCCTGGAGACAGAGCATGGCAGTATTTCCAGAACATACATCTTCTCAAGGATTTTGGAACTGCAAGGCAATTTCTTAGGGAAAGGTTAGTTAAAAATTATTCATGCTAGCAAAAATGAAAGAATTCCACAGAACCCTTAAAATAAAAAAAAACCTGGAG
>VZTT01024714.1:62153-72404 GCA_013400855.1 Buphagus erythrorhynchus
ATATACCCACACCCTATGAAATAAACTGCAAACTTCAAGACCAGAATACAGAGAGCACCTGAGTTTGTCCTGACCGTCCCCGCGCAGTGAATTCCTACAGAGTCTCCTACAGAGTTTCCAACAGGCAGGTAAAAGTCCTCCAGAGTTTTCCTTCTCTCCACCTAAAGTAAAGAGAACTGATTGCTGGGCTATGTCCATTGGGACCTCAAGGGTAATAGCAGAGAACTGCCCAAATTAGACAAAGGAAAATGAGACACATAAAAAGAAAGATCTGGTTCTTTGAACACCCCAAACTCAAAGAAATTGTCCCTGTACTACAAGTAGTTATTCCTTTTACCTCACATGTATCTTCATAAGCAAAACACTCAGCTCTTCTTTGGCACCAATAACTTGCATTTGTCCTTATTCCCTGTATATATAATATTCAACTGGTTTATCCACTGGGGTTTCAGTAAATTTTCATCAGTGTATTATCTCATTCCACACAACCTTTTTGCTGGTTCTCTCTTTTTACTTCCCTCTCCTTTTTGTATGCAGGGTCTTTCTTTAAAGCCTCAGTATTAAAAAGATCTATGCTTTCATTGTGCATATGGAGTCAAAGCTCAGATTCCTCTCCTTTTTATTGGTATTTTCTGCACAGCCACAGAGAGGGGGAAGTTTTTATCAGTTTTCTTCTTGCACGTGGATGTGCCCCCACACACAAACACACACTCCTGGACCTGCAGAGGTGTCATCATCCATGGCCCATGGGTAGCACATCCAAGATCCCATCAACTGGAATACCCCTCACACTGCAATATCCATATGGTGCTCATCACAGGTAGATACAATATATACATTAACATACAAAGCATGGAATTTCTGAGTTGGAAATCCCTTCACATTTCCAGTAGAGCCCATTGCAACAGAGGAGTTCAATTCCCAGCAGTGGCACCACTCTGACACGTTCAGGGCCTCATTCCCAAGAGTTCCCAGACAAGTCTGACTCCCTCATCTAATGTCTAAATTCTCTCTTCATACTCTTAGCTTTTGGTAAGCCTAGCCTTCATCTATACTATCCAGGGCTGTACTTTTGAGCAGTCTGACCAAAGGAAACACTCCCTGCAGCCAAGAGGGGAGGGAGAGGAACTTCCAGGGTGAATCAGTGAGATGTGCCCTATGCAAGATGCACAAATTGACTTCACAGCACTTGAACTCCATGAATGCAAATCATCTCAGAAAATCTGTGAAGGAAAGAGCATGTAAAACTGCCCTTGCTCTTTCTCCTTCTTTCCTTTCACTTTATCCTGTCAGCACTGCATATATCAAAGTAGAGCTCTGGGTTTTAACTAGGCTTTACTGTTTCATTCTGCTTCATGAATTTTTCAGTGTTTACACTTACGCTTAATATAATAAGATTGATAATGCAGATGCCTGATAGATTCTCATCCAGGCTTCTCAGCTAGAGAGATTCTTATTCTTTCTTCCTAATTTCTGTAATATCCAAAAGTTCATTTTCACCTTTTGCATCTTGATGCTTTTTTTCGTCTTTCAGCTATTCATCTCCTGAAACAATATCTCCAAGGTAATAATGTTTACCCAGTGGATTTATATGACTGGGGCATGATCCACTGCCTGTTCTGCTGCAGCCAGGTCACTGCTTCCCACCCACAGGGAGGTTGCTGGAGCAAGTGGAGGAGCTCACCCTGAGGAGCTCCGAGCTGCAGTACCACTGCAGTATGTCAGCTGTGCTGTCCCAACAGAGGGGGATGGCATCCATGTACTCAAAGTCCCACTAGCTTTCACTTGTGAGCACGTTAAAAAAAATAAATGAAAAGAAAATTAAGAAGCAACAGAAAAGAGAAGGATTAGTAAATATAGAAGTGATTTACAACGCAGAAGACTGCATGCTTTGCATCTTTCAGCCTTATGATCCAAAAGCAATGGTCAATGAAAATGACTGGCAGCAAAATTAAAACAATATATAAAAGCGAGTAAGTCTTTAAGCAGCATATATTGACTTTACTGCATGGGAAATCAATGAGATGCACAATTTAGTGGGATTAGAAAGGGGAACAGGATGTTCACATAATCAAAGTGCAGAATAAGCAGCAGAAGGATGTTAGATGCAGTACTTTAGGGCTCAGAGTCCTTTCAGACTCCTCATCACCCCACACCTCCCCCTTTCCTTCCTTCCTTCCTTCCTTCCTTCCTTCCTTCCTCCCTCCCTTCCTCTAGAGAAGCTCTACCTGGTTCTTAATTTAAAAATAAATAAATAAAAAAAACCCACATACACATACACAAAATAAATGTCCAATAAAATCAACTCAAATCACATTGATGAGGTATTTTTAATGACCCAACTCTTAAACTGGCAAAAGTACTTACACATTTGCCCAACCCTCAGTATCTTAGGAATCTCCTGTATGTCAGCACCGACTTGTCACTCAGTGAATATAAATACATGTTTAAGTGAAATGCTGCCCAAGGGCCCTTAAAGTAAGGAGATTTCAGCTGTCTTTTTTCAAGGAAGCTCATGACTTTTGCATGGTCACTATTCCTGTGAGACATCTCAATCAAAAATAACACAGATGGAGCACTTGGATCTGGGATCCTTTCAATAATTTATGGATAAAACAAAGCCCTTGCTCTTGCCAACAACACACCTGTCACAACAATATTCTAGGTGTCTGAAAACAGATTTTTTTTAAGTTTTTAGGGCCCAAAAACTATGGACTTTTTTTCCCCCTGGTTTAGTCATTATCACTTCAAAATGTATGTTGCTCCTTGGTTTAAATGATAGGATTAAGACCAAGGTTTTAAAAAAGTTTTAAAAGTTGAACAACACTAAAGTTGTTTTCATAATGTCAATAAAGTCTTTAAAAATTTTCAAGGGAAGGCAGGTGGAGATATGGATTCTTCATCTATAAAGAACTAGGGAAATGTCCTGGATAAAGAGCAGGATTTGGCTCTGGAAAGTGTCTTGGTACCTGCACTACATGTCCTGCATTTCACAGTGCTACAAGGTTTGTCAATGATGAGACAAAAATTCTCCTAAATCCTTTCCTAAGCCAATCCCACAGGCACTAAACTCACCTCTTCCTGAGGCCATAAACAGCTGCTTTTCCTTTGGAGAAGAGAAGGTGGTCCATGAACTGACTGCAAACAACAAATAGGAAAAAGATAAATGCACCATCATGTACCACGTGAGAAAAGATGGAAGAAAATGAAACATATAGAGACACAAAGCTTGTTTTTATTTGGTTGCAAAGGAAAGCCTCTGACTCAGATGTCTAAGATAGATTGTGTTTTCACTCAATTTTATTTAGGGGTTGTGCAGTTTTATTTTTATCCTTCAAAAACTCTGATGGGCTGCATATGACTAACACAGCATCAGATGACTTTGCTTCTCAATGTCATGGCCATGTCAGGGACTGATTTAAAGAACTCAATAAAACTGCAGGCAAAATGTTTGGTGATCCTCAGATAAGAATTGATGTATACATAAACATTTTGGTTCCACGATGCTTAAAGAAAAAAACAAACAAACCCTGATTAAAATAAGCAGGAGTTTTAATTCAAAATTTTATCTCTGTATTTATTCTTGTCACAGTAAACTTGTAAAAGCAGCTTAAGCTGTGCTTTTAAAGATTATATCTGAGTGTTGATATTTTCTAATAAGTTGGAGGATAATTGGAGCTATCACCTTTTATTATTAATCACACCCTTGGGTAAATGTTTTAACAATGGAAATGTAGGGCCAATTAAAAACATAAAATTGCAACCCTGACACTTTCTTGTCATTGCTGTTAATGATGACATCACTGCTAATCCAGTCATTTGGGTCTCCAAATATTTACAGTGCTTGCTTAAGACTGCAACAAGAAAGCTTGCTCTCTTACTGGAGTAAGAAAAGTTGAAAGAAAAAGAAAATTTTAAAGCTGTCTTGATGTGTAATTGTTGTTAATGGATAATGATTTGCCACTGGAAAATTTTTTGAATGTTTTTCATCGTGGTATGATGCATTTCAAGCATTACATTCTCTTGGGCAAAAAAGTAAACTCTTTCATAAAATTCAGAATTTTTCATACACCCTGACTTCATAGCTTCTTTATTTTCAGAATTTAGTCTTAATAAGAATTTAGTCTTATTTTTAAAGAAGTGTCAGTTGTATGCCATTACAAAAAGCAAAAAAGTCTTTGAGTCTGTGTAAGTACCACTCAGCAATAACAAAAACATCTCTATATTATCAACCCTGTGTTCAGCACAAATTCAAAACACATCCCCATACCAGCCACAGTGAAGAAAATTAACTCTGCTCCAGCCAAACCCAGCACAACACCTCACTTAACTCACAGGATAGGTGCTCAGGGATTCTCAGATCCTGTCACAGCACCACCACATCTGACACTGGCACAGCCTGGACTGCTCAGAAAGACCAAGCCCAGCTTTCAGATCCACAGCCCAGCCCAGCAGCAGTTTCTGCAGGACCCTGGGCCATGTGCTAAAGGCAGTGATGGCTGTGCCATGCTCTGCCCCTCCCTGGCTGGGGCACTGTGGCAGCACACAGAGCACAGCTGAGCAAAGCTCAGGGCAGCTCTGCTGCTCCACAGGGCACAGCTGGTGCCCCACTCACACTCTGTCTAGACCTCATATTTCCAGTTACACATTGTTCCCATGTAGGGCATGCCTGAATTACACAGCTTACAAAACAAAACCAAGCCTAACCTTGTTGTGTGCAGCACAGGAACACTGTTGGCTTCTCCAGGGCAAGAGCTGGCCCAGCCCATGCTGGACCATGCCAATCCATACACACTTTCCTTCAGCTGGTAGCTCCCAGGTGTCTGCTCAACATCAGCTTCCATAGGCAGAGGTGATGCCATGACCTCCTCAGCTGTGACTTTCCCCACCCAGCCCTCTGCTGAACATTCTGCAGTAATTTCCCTACTTCCAACATTCAGGTAGGAACACGTGCAAAGTTCAGACTAGGTAAATCTAACATTTTCATTGTAAATGTCTTCTTGCCCCAGTGCCTCTGTTCACTAAAAGCAGGCAGGTTTGCAGCCTGGCTTCTGTAGGTCTTGGCCCTCCCTCATCCCTTCCCTTTCCAGCACTAAAGAAGACCACAGCACTTTCTATTGTAGGAAGCTGTAGTTAAAAGTAACGCTTGCCTTCTCAGTGTGTGTTTCTGCTAGAAAGACTTAACTGCTCTCTGGGGCCAGTTTTTTGCACTGGTGCATATGTATTACTTGTAGTATGAGCAGACCTGGCCAAGCATAGCCTTCCCTGCTGTTAGCTTTCTGTTTGCATTATGACTTCATTTACTGCTGAAATTAAACCTCTGTGTGTGTATGCATGTGAGTTGTGATTTCCCTGGGAATATTAGCAGGGGCTGAAATTCAAGTGTAACTGTGGAAAGCATTAACTGCCTCAAAACTCCTTTTTCCTTTTCCTTCTCATCCCCTTATCAAGCTCAAATAGTAATCACAAGCAGCATCTCTTCCTTCCCCTGCACAGTGCAAGTCCCAATTCACAGCAGGCCTGCTCCAAAGTCAGCTGAAAGACACCCAAGGATGTGCACATCCTCTCATTTGGGACTGCCTATGAGAGATGGAAACTGAGATTAATACATGCTGCTGCTGCTATCACACTCTTGGCTGCAGCCAACTTTGTAGGGGGAGGCATGAGGCAAGGACAGAAGCATCAGAGGTGATCCACCCGCAGCTCCTCCAATCTGCAAGAGAAAAAAATTTAATAGCCAAGTGTAATGGAGAGGGCACATGGACCTGATGTGCTTCAAAGACACAGTCATGAATCCTGAAAAGCAACAGAAAGAAAATGCAAAGCATCAGCTGAATAACAACAGGGAATCCTGAAGATTTAAGCCAACGTTTTTAAGACAAAATTTATGGATGTGGCTGCTGGTCCTCACCTCCACAATATCAACTTTGCACTGGAGTTATTGAACCTTGCTGCCACCAGGTCCTTGCTTTCTGGAGTAACTGGGCTTCACATCAGTCTTTCTAATACTGTCCCCTATTTTGATGGCAAAAAAGAAATTATCATAGAATCCTAGAATGGTTTGGGCTGGAAGGGACCTTTAAAGGTGATCTAGTCCAACCCCTAGCAACAAGCAGGGACCTCTTCAGGCAGATCAGGTTGCTCATTACTCTGCCTGTGGACACTTCAACTGTCAGTCCTCTTCATTATCTCCAGGAGGTGCTTTGGGAGGCTCTTAAGCTAACAGGGGACATGGATTTGGCTGACACACAGCATGGTGCAAATTACAAAACCTCTGCTGCAAAAGACCCTGCTGAAGTCAATGTTAGAGTGAAGATCAGCTTTCCCATCTCCCTCAGGAAATGCAAGTCCTTGCCATACCCAGGAAATCATTTTGGTGTAGGTTCCCTCATTCCAAATATTACAGAGAAAACGGGGCTGCCTGATCCAGGGGCTGTGAAGCTCCTTTTGGATTTGAGAAGCTAAAGGCCCAATCACTTCTGCTCTGCAGTCTCTTCAAGTGGAAATGAAATTACTTCCCATCCCCCTCTCTATTTAAGAGAATTAATGATGTTTTCTGTCCTGCCTATCTAAAGAGAGCAAATAATTGGAAGAGAATTGATCTTTTGAAGTAACAACGTCAGCACAGCCTTCTTTCCCTCCACCTCTTCTAACTAATTCCTACTTTGGCAGAAGAAAGGTTTATGAAGGAAATTAGTTTCACCATTTGCATACACCAATATATTTAGCTGGTGGCTGTGCAGGTTCAATTAACTCAACTAACAATATGGGTGAAATTAGGTTATTGGATTATACTTGTAGCCAATTAGAGTTGCCATGGTTGAATTACTCCCTTTCTTAACCTTATTTAAAGTTAAGAAAACACGTTGATGGTGAGACTAGATGGTTTTGCTCCCTCTGGCTTCAAGAATAAAATATTTCTATTTCCTCACAAAACATCTTAGAATCCAAGACAGTGTGCATATGGTCATGGATGTGTTTTATGATCAGGCACAGCTAAACTTGTGCTTTTACATCAGATCAAAACTGATATATGAAGGCAAACTGAACCAATTTGTTGTGCTTCTCTGGACTCCTTCCACAGAAAGCAAAATAGGAAGATGCACCTAATGTACCCCAATCCCAAATGGGCTCTCTCTGCACAGAACCTGAGGCAGGGCTAGTGTGTATTTCAACTCCTTAGTGTCAAACACTCAGTGGATCCCCTACTGATGCAATGTAAGCATGACTTCATGTTTTCTTAACAAAGTACACTTCTTTTCATCTCCTGTAAATGGTAAAGGCCATCTGGGTTCACAAATCCATTTATCTCTCAAAAGGAGATTTTCCTGAAAAAACTAAAGTCCATCCTATTTTCAAGTGCTTGCAAAGGAGAACTAAAGAAAAACTTATGGTTTCAGGTCTTGGGTATATCTGTTCCATATTTCTGACAAGGATTTTGTATTGTTCCACAAAACCTCTTCAACATCAAAGTGTTATTTCATGGGTTCTGCTTAGAAAAGGCCTCGAACATGAGCTCCACAAAAGAAAGCTCTCTCCCAAGAGAAGCTGAAAGCTTTTGGTCCTGTGCGCTGGTGGTGGTGATTTCACAAAATAAATTGGCCATTTGAAAAGGGGAAACAAATTTTTGGATCAAAGGAATTGTTTCATGGATTAAAAAACAAACTTTACATCGTATTGCAATGTAGAATTTTGAGGAATCTATGAAGGATTTTAAAGCAAAGTGCATTAAATTTGCTTCAAAAGGGAAAACTCCAGTGTGTTTTAAAATGGACCAAACATCTATTTTGTTAAAAGCATAATCAAGCTTTTCAGTGCCTTTCAGAATGAGCAAGTTGGCTGAAACTGTCACAAATGGAGGAAAAATATCAATGCTTTCAAAGTGTATACCACTCTTGTTCAGCAAATGCTGGCACTTTCTTTTCCAAAAAAAACCCACTTATTTTCACTCAGGTCTGTTGGAGGCTGTGTATGAAGCTGTGCAGGAGAAAGATGCCTGCTGACCCTCCCCAGGAGCTGCCCATGAAGATGATACCTCGGATGAGGATGAGAGCACCCAGGACTGAGGCTGCAGGGGGGACCCCACCATTCCCAGGCTTCCCTTGGAGAAGTCTTTCCTCGTTTGCCTGCAGCAGAAAACACAGACTTTAGGGGTCAGAAAGGTGCTTGATACCCCGGAGCAGCCCAGCAGTGCCAGCCCCTGCACGGTCTGTCCTTGCCAGTGGCACACTGGGGCTGTTTGTCCCTGGATCAGCCCACCCAGGATCCGTCCTGTCAGAGCTGAGCCCTCACCAGTGATGGCCAGGGCCACCAGCAAGGCCACCTTCTCCTCCTCTCCACCACACAAGGACATTGTCCTCCACAGATGCTAATGGACTGGGAAGCTTCCTGAGACACAAGGGCTCTCATTGTCCCTGGGAAGTGCTTTTGCTTGTCTTTCTCTTTCAGCTGGACCCAGCTACACACCAGTAATTCCCAGACATAATGCTGCCCTTTGTGGCTGCCTCCAGCACCATTTGGGGAATGCTCTAATGGGGACAGGCCCAGAGCATGAAATGAAGGGATTGTGTTAGCTCAATTGCCAGGCATTCTGGAGAAGGCCAGGGGCTCCAAGAAGGTGCCAGTCCTTTCAGAGCTTCACTGGTTACCTCCTCTCATCTCCCTTCCCCTCCAAAGCCTTATCCTCTTCTTCCAAACTGCAGTTACAATATAAACAGAGTTTTAATCCCATACCTAATGCCCTCCTGCGTGTCTCTGAGCTTCCAAGGATGTGAACTTTGAATGTCCAAACTACAGGCAAACTATGCAAACTGGGTAGCCTGTTAAATTGCTTTTTCCCACTCAGTGGGAGCCTCTGCATTGATGAGGGGAAAAAAGCCTCCTAGTGTTTGAAGTTCTCACTGCTCCTGGGGCTGCCAGAACCACTGCCCTGTCTATAAAACTGTTATGTCCTCTCAGCAAGGAGACAGTTCCACAACACACAGTGGATCTAGACAGATCCTGCTGTAATAAAAGAGCATGATCTGTATATAAATAATGAATGAGGATGCTGTTCCTGGGAGCAATTCTGCTCCCTTGATAAGTGAAATGGCTGCAGTGTGATTCAGGGCAAGGAAGAGCACAATCAACCATCCATCTGAAGCACTGACACACAACACATTAACTGGCTAATTGCTTGATTCGTTCTCCTAGATGTTATCTAAAGAGAACAGCAAGGACACCAGAGAACCCCTTTATTAACTGTTGTTAATAAACAACAGTTTATTAATCACTCACAGTAATGGGTCCTGCAAGAGAATAAAGACAGTGGAAAATAAAATAAAACAGGTTTTTTTTCCTAAAACCTGACTTGACTTAGCACAGCTTCATGGGTGCAAGGTACAGTCATGTGTCCAAATTCGGGTACAGTTTATGAAGATGTTCTGCTTTTGCAAAACCCAGCAGTAACAACTCTTGTACTTTCAGTGTTGAGCTGATCACTGTTTTGGGGGGGAAGAAAAGGAGAAAAGGAAAACAAAAAGAATTTCATTCACTGTTTTCCTGACATCCCCAGCCTGACTCCTTAAAAGGAAGCCTGAAGGAGGTAGCATGCTCTTCCAACCTACCTTGGGGAGTACAGGAAGCCTGAGGTGCTCTCTCTTGCTCTTACACTGTCCAAAAAATTCACATTTTGAACTTCTTGAAAGCACAGAGACAGGCCTTGGTTTTAACCTCTGCCCAAAAGGAAATGTAGTATGAAAAAAGGAGAGTTGGAGAGGTCTGTAAGAGGGAAGAGTGGCAGGTGCATTTGAAGTCTTCTGTGATTGCCCTTGCCCAACATATGGCACAGGCTCCTGTGTGCTGCCTCCAAGCTCAGCTGATGGGCACAAAGATCCTTTTACTTATAATGGCACGTTTATTCTTTTATCAGATGATCTCAGAAGTGAAACACATCACACTTGAACTGTCACACAATTTTTCATTAGTGTTAGAAAGACTTGGTAAAAGTCAGATGGGAGAGTCACTGAAAGTGGGCACATAGAAAACAGACATCTGGGTCTGCTTTTCTAAACCTCATCTGCTGTGAGTTAAGTCCCAGTTTTAGCCCTGCACAGCATTAAGCTACTGAAGTATTCAATGGGTCTGTGAAGGAATAATAGGAAGTTAGGGGCTGTGAAAGTTTAATATCCTCCTGCAAGATTAAATGGGACTATTTATTTCTTACTGTGATTTATCGTGCTCCCTTATGTTGGCACTCACACATCATACACA
>VZTT01024714.1:72461-87387 GCA_013400855.1 Buphagus erythrorhynchus
GGAGAGAGATTAATAAAAAGAGAAGACTAACACAGAAAACATTTCAGTGGACTTTCAAATGCCTCCTTTATATGAAGGTGCACTATCCAAGGAGAGACTTACTGAACAGAACAAATTGTTAACCTTATATACCCTTTTTTTGGATTCTGTACTCTTCAAGTGTGTCATCCAAGCTGTTTTTCCTGTAATAATAAGGGTGGTGAACAGCTGGAATCTCATATCTCTAGTTCCTTAGACCCTGCATAATGATAATATTTACCAGCATCTTGCTGCTTTTCCTAGAATCTGAATTGAATTTCTCTATAAGAAACAGAGTGCACCAGTGTGCAGGTCAGGACCTCTCCTGACCACCACAACCTAATGAGTTATTGCAGGTAAACATTTGTGTTCTGAGGTGAGTGTGGTCTTGAGCGATGTAGCACCACTCACAGCTGTGAAGCTGTTATGTATTTTGGGATGGGACACCAACATGACATTCATAGGCAAAATACATGTCTCTTCATCTATGTGTGGGAAAATTACATATGGAAAACTGTATTCATAACATAATCAACATCTATGTAAATTGAAGTAAAATTGAAGTTGTGGTGTCACGCCTATTAAAGGAGATCAGGCCTGAGATCTCTTCTTCCTTCAATATATATTTATAGAGTGCATGTCCTTCCCCAGGGTTTCAAAATGATTTACCATTAAATTAGTATCATTATCCTCAGGAGTTAAGTGCTATGAAACTGTGATTATTTACAATGAAATCTGATGCTCTACAAGGTAAAATGACACGCCTGAGGTTCTTGTGAGCCAATTTCATCAACAGAAATTACTCGCTACAGTCCCAAACCACCTTCTTTGTCAAAATGAACATGAAGTAATTTATGTGTTTTTTGAAGCATGCAGCCCACTTCAGCTTCAGATCTTTCTTTTTGTTGTTGTTGAATTGTTCAGAATGATGGGAATTTGCAAAACATAACGTAGTAGAAAATAGAAGGGAAGGCAGTATTTTTTATGCCCACTATCATTGAATAGGATTGTCACTTTATCCAGTACCAGGTGGCTTTTATTTAAATTGCAGAGCATGTGACTGCTTGGTGGGCAGATGGGCAATCCATGTGTTTGTATCCAAAGGTAGGCAGTGTATGTCTGTCTGCTCTTTGAATAATCCCTTCTCCAGAAAAGGAGGCGACAACTGAGAGGAAATCATCACTTTCTAAAAAGAGCCACAGGGCAACTTTAACTCCCACAGGACTCAAAGAGATCAGAGGAACTGGGGAAGTGAATTGGGGTTTCTGGCACTTCCCACAGCAGATCTCTGTTTTGAGGTTTCTTATTCCCACACAGGTGTTCAAGAGCCAGGTTGTTATTTACACAGCACTGCCATTGACACAGCAAACCCTGCCAGACCCAGTCACACAGGAACACAACGTGCAATTTGTCAGCCTCCCACCAGCTCAATTCCCAGCAGTCAGCCAGCACTGTGGCACTGCACACACAGCACCCTCATCCCCCTGCCCTGAAAAAAGGATTGGAAATGTTTAAAAGTTTTTAGGTGGGAGCAGCTAAGGAGAAAACTGGAAAAAATTCAGGGCATGGTTAGCTGCAGCCATGGTAAGAATCCTTGTAATATGGACATACCTGAGGTAGCTTTAATTACTGGCCATCTGTAACAGTGACAGTCCAGAGCTCAGCAGCAGCTTACTGTAAAATCAGAGCAGTGTCTGTGTAGATGCTTCTGGCACCTTGGAAACTAATGCTGCTATGTCCAGAGTGCAGAAAGAGATCAAGTCTGAAAGAAGAAAATGTCTGAATTTGAAAGAGGAATATACAATATGTTGAAGTGCAGGTAATATATTTCAAACAGGCTGAAATTTAGGTGATGCTCATTGCAGAAAAGATTACTTGGGAATTACTTGATTGGAGCTACGATGTAGAGAACAGACCACAGAAAGCAATCTTGCAGTGGGAGGGAAGGAGCAGAGAGGGAAGAGTAGAGGAGAAAAGCAGATCATGAAGCAAGAAGTGGTGGTCACTGAGATNTCAGAATCCAGAATCTGACCCAACCAATCATACCCAAATTAGGAAAATAATGCCCAACCCATGAAGGAGGTTGAAACCATTGAAGCTGCTTTGGGAAAGGGAGCACACATTCACATGCATCTCATAGGTAAGCTCACATACTTTGAAGTTTGCAATGCCAGGGCATGGAAAGTAAATGCCCCGAAGTTTGCTGTTGATAAATGATTGTGCTTTTGAAATGGTAATACAAATGCAGTGAGTCGTGAAATGCAGCTAATATAATTAATCTTGCAATATTGTAAATCTGTTGGAGGCAGATAACATGAGAATTTTGCTCTACTGTTTCACACTACAGCAAAAACCAATAAAGTTGTGTTCAGAAAGAAGCCTGGAGCCTAAATATTTCCGGGTGACTTTGGTGATTTAAAAAAAATCTGTTTATATAACCTTTCAGAAAAAGTGAATATTATGCACAACATCAGTTTGCACCACCCCAGAACTACTCCAAGAACTATCTGAAGAATAAAGATATATTCTATATTGTTTTAATTTTTATAGCTAATTTAAGCAATTGAATGAACATCCAAGGGCTTGGGAATTTTGGAATTTGGTTAGTTGGTGGGTTGTGTTTTGAAACATTGCCATTTATAGCAGCAACTATTCTTCAGTTATGGATCTCAAAATTAAAAATACCCTTTATACAAAATGGATTTGAGGATATCTCAGTCTATTTCAATCAGTAAGTTCCCTTATTTTCTGCATTGCAAATAACCTTTCTACAACTCCTCTTGCTAACAGACAAGAGGAACATCCAACTACCAAAACAAAGTTTGGCCAACATCCTCCTTTACAACTTTTGATAAAACTTCCTCAGATCAGAGACAAGCGTGTATGAAAGAAACTTAACCCTGGCATCACAAAGGAAAAATCCTGGAGAAGCCTGAACATCAGTCTGTGACTTTTTGCCTTTTATATTGTGTCTAAATTTTGTTTCTGAGATGTCAGGAACAGTTGCAGCCTTGGATGAAATAGGGGTTGTGTGCTTTCTTGAGTCCCATCATAATGGACTGATTGACCTGAGCTGTCCTCCTCAGTTGCATGGATGAGCATTAACTCCTGCAAGTTTCCATGTCTGGTAAAAATAAAGCAGACCTTTTGTTCTTCAAAGAGGAGTTCTTGGGTATCCAGCCTGGATAATATCTTCAAATAGTGATACAAACCTTAAGTAGAAAACTCTCCCATCCTATTTCCTCCTATCTGGTCTTGGGTCTAAGCTCAAGTAATACTTGTACTTATTGCTACAAGTAATACAGATCTGGACTAGGTGATTTCTAAAACCTGGTGACACACATTCTTTGAGAAACAGCTGCCTTAGGCCTATTACCACTGCCAAACAGAATCTTCTCTAGCTTAACCCACCATATGTCTTCTCAGCATAAAGATGATCCTGAAGCAGCATGAAAGTGGCTGGACATTGCCCTCCCTACCCTGACTATATGCAGAAAAAGGACTGTGAGCAGAAGCAAGAAACAGGGAACAGGACTTCAGTCTGGATCCTTGCCACTTCAGTTTTTGGTGCTTTTTTTCACTTTCTTTTTGTCTGGTAAAATCTGAGCAGCCTTATTTTGGGATGGACAATAGAACTCAGAGTACTGCCAAAATAAGCTTTGTTGCCAATTCCAACCTGTTATCTTCATGCCTGCTGGAATGAATATGGACTTTTCTTAGCACCATGGCTGGTGCTCAGCAGGAGAGAGAGAGCAGATAACTCTTTTGGAAAATTCACCATGCAATCATTCTATCATTCTGCAAGAGTAGCAGTGTTTAGTGTCTCCATTTCTCTCTCTCTTCTTTTTTTTTTTTGTTAACTGTGTCTTTAATTGAATACATTTCTGCTTATTTTTGAAGACTATGAATGGATGTAAGGATGGACATGTCTGGATCTATGGTGGTAAAAAGGGTGTCAGTGATTCATTTGTACGCAGTATCCCCCATGTACTTAAATGTCTACAAATTTCAGAAAGAAAAAGATCTTCTACCTTGGGGGGAAAAAACACTGCTTTTCATTAGCTATATGTCTCCAAGGATTCAGTGAGAAATTCAAAACTAATCATAACTCTAATTATCATCTCTCAGCATTGACTGGCATCTTCACTCTGAAGGATGGCATCGCTCCTCCCAGAACAGAAAACACCCATGGGACATTACCACAGTATGCAGATAATTAGCCTGGGAGATTCTCAAAGCTCCAAAGAAAGGTAGCAGTGCCTCTGTGAACCTGCCTTGGTTCTCTCTACTTAGGCTCCCTCTTGCTGTCCCCTCTCTGGTTGGCTGGAGGTCAAGCCTGGCTCTGCAGCTGGCTTCCCTGGCATTTCTTTGGTTTTCAGTTGCACTTCTCCCTGGGAGTAAAGCAGCAAAGTTAAGAAACTTGGATCCCTGGAAGTATTCAGACCTAGCATTGTTCCATCTCCACTTTCTGACCACCTTTACAAGCACCTGGAATCCAATTTCTAAGTCCCTTATCTCTAAGTCCAGTCCTAACTGGACTGTAGCAGTATTCCCCTATCCCCATCACTTCATCCTGCTCTCTCACCCACACAACTGCTCACCAATTTAGTTTCCCTCCCAAGAGTCTCTTACAGGTGATAATCCAGAGGCAGTTCTGGAAAACTAAAAGTTTTCTGGATCCCCAAATAAAAGATCTCCATGATCTCCTTTCTAGCTACTGCTGCATTTCCAAGCTGCCTTCCTCTCAGGTGCTGAGCTTCTCTTGTAAAGCAAGGCAGTGCTGGCAGTGCAGAGTATTTGATCCCCATCATCCTTGAAACAGCAGACAACACCTGAAAAAAGGTTTTGAAGCTAAACCAGATTGGAGTTCATACAGAAAGAAAAAGTGTTAAGTCTCCCCTGGAATCACCAATGCCATCTTTTATTCTGACCACATCCTTGGTTTCTTGAGCATGAACAGCCACCAGCAAAAATTTTATCAGTGTTATTAGAAAAACCAAAACCAAAAGTATCTCAGCGTGTTTTGTTGTTGATCTTGCTAGTATCACACACAAAGCACACTTTCTGTTGTCATTTTTCTCCCCTTGCAATCTCATGTCTTCAAGGAAGAAAATCAAACCTGGACAGTGAAAGTTCCAGGAAACATTTTGTTGAGCAGTTACCTTTTGATGCAAGCTGCTGATACTTCCAGAAGCAGTATTAATCAGAATTGTTTATAGAAATAAACCCCAAAACCCTCATTCAAGCCTCAGTTCTGCTTTTCTTATTCATGCAGAACTTCACCATTCTCTATAACCAGGCCCACATCAACATGTTATGCTCCTCTATTTCCTGTGGTGCTCAGTAACACTGGAATGTCACAGGACACAGGCATTTGTGAGCAATTCGGGGCAGATTTGGGGTACAACTCACCACCAGCCAAACTTGGGAAAGGCCAAGGTAAAGTGGGTTTGGTTTGGGTCAAACCCAAACCCCTCCCTCTCAAAACCTTGGTGTTCTCTGGGGTCAGTTCTCACCATTGTGCCTGTCCCTCTGAATGTTGTGTCACAGCCACCATCAAAAGGATCCAATCTGCACAAACGTTCTGCTAACAACTGCTGGAAGAGCAGGAGAAGCTCTCCATTCCCATCTTGCCTGCATGGCTCTGAAATGGGGGCAGAGCTTCTCACCTGATTCTGGAGCACTTTGAGTCCTTCTCAGGTGGCACCTGAGACACAGCTCACCCCAGAAACAGCAGGATACTCAGCAGGTAACCTTTGCTTTCCATCTCAGTAGTCTCCACAGAAGAGCTTGCAGTTTCAGTGCTTTCTTTGATGCACAGATTTTGGATAGTGGCTGTTGAGATCAGCAAACATTTTCTCTTTAACTTCCTTTCTCTAAGTACAGTTTTGTACATGGTGTAAAGGTGGTTCCTCAGATAGAGAAACTGAGGAACTGAGATCTCTAGAAGAAAGATTACACCTGCCAGCTTTTTGGATTCAACTTGCATTTGTGACTTAAAAATTAATCCAGATAAAACAAGCTGACACTTCAGGCTTCAGGTCACTCCTTTTCTTTTGTGATAAGAAACCAACCTGTAGGGCCTCAGTGTGAGCTGTAATTTAGCAGAAGGACAGCAAAATAGTTTTGTATAAAAAAGGATTGTTCATTTCGCTAAGAATTGTTGGAACAATTTCTTCTTCTGTTATGAATGCTGACAGGGAACTTCTTTTAACCTGTCACTCAGTCAAAAACTGTAGCTGCAAGATGTGGTTATTTATCTTCATTGGAAAGTTGAGAACATTGAGGGAAAGAGTTCCCCCAAAAGCATCNAATCTCATGTCTTCAAGGAAGAAAATCAAACCTGGACAGTGAAAGTTCCAGGAAACATTTTGTTGAGCAGTTACCTTTTGATGCAAGCTGCTGATACTTCCAGAAGCAGTATTAATCAGAATTGTTTATAGAAATAAACCCCAAAACCCTCATTCAAGCCTCAGTTCTGCTTTTCTTATTCATGCAGAACTTCACCATTCTCTATAACCAGTCCCACATCAACATGTTATGCTGTATTTCCTGTAGTGCTCAGTAACACTGGAATGTCACAGGACACAGGCATTTGTGAGCAATTCGGGGCAGATTTGGGGTACAACTCACCACCAGCCAAACTTGGGAAAGGCCAAGGTAAAGTGGGTTTGGTTTGGGTCAAACCCAAACCCCTCCCTCTCAAAACCTTGGTGTTCTCTGGGGTCAGTTCTCACCATTGTGCCTGTCCCTCTGAATGTTGTGTCACAGCCACCATCAAAAGGATCCAATCTGCACAAACGTTCTGCTAACAACTGCTGGAAGAGCAGGAGAAGCTCTCCATTCCCATCTTGCCTGCATGGCTCTGAAATGGGGGCAGAGCTTCTCACCTGATTCTGGAGCACTTTGAGTCCTTCTCAGGGAGCAGCTGAGACACAGCTCACCCCAGAAACAGCAGGATACTCAGCAGGTAACCTTTGCTTTCCATCTCAGTAGTCTCCACAGAAGAGCTTGCAGTTTCAGTGCTTTCTTTGATGCACAGATTTTGGATAGTGGCTGTTGAGATCAGCAAACATTTTCTCTTTAACTTCCTTTCTCTAAGTACAGTTTTGTACATGGTGTAAAGGTGGTTCCTCAGATAGAGAAACTGAGGAACTGAGATCTCTAGAAGAAAGATTACACCTGCCAGCTTTTTGGATTCAACTTGCATTTGTGACTTAAAAATTAATCCAGATAAAACAAGCTGACACTTCAGGCTTCAGGTCACTCCTTTTCTTTTGTGATAAGAAACCAACCTGTAGGGCCTCAGTGTGAGCTGTAATTTAGCAGAAGGACAGCAAAATAGTTTTGTATAAAAAAGGATTGTTCATTTCGCTAAGAATTGTTGGAACAATTTCTTCTTCTGTTATGAATGCTGACAGAGAACTTTTTAACCTGTCACTCAGTCAAAAACTGTAGCTGTAAGATGTGGTTATTTATCTTCATTGGAAAGTTGAGAACATTGAGGGAAAGAGTTCCCCCAAAAGCATCCCCAGAAGCAAATTCTACAGAGGAATTTTCAGTTCCTGACAGCAGTAATTGTTTCACTGGAAGTTTATTGGGGGGAAAAAACAAAAAAAAAAAAAAAAAAAAAAAAAAAAAAAAAAAAAAAAAAAAAAACCCAAAAAAAAAAAAAAAAAAACAAAAAAAAAAAAAAAAAAAAAACAAAAAAAAAAAAAAAAAAACAAAAAAAAAAACCAAAAAAAAAAAAAAAAAAAAAAAAAAAAAAAGAAACCTCAGGCCCCATTATGAATCTGGTTTGCATTGAGAGCAATCATGTTAAAAGTAGAAGCTGCAATTTAATATATGCAGAAGATGGGACTTTATTCCACACTCAGAAAAGGGAATGTGCATGTGCTGCTAAGGAAAGAATGTAAAAAGAGACTCGCACATTTCTAAAATAATTATGAGGTTTATTACACATCAGCTGAGAAGCAAGCAAGATCTGAGGAGCTGATAGATAGCAGTTGAAGATTTCTAAGTCTGGATCCAAAAATGTATGTTTAGACCCCAGTTTGCACGCAGGTAATGCCTGCCTTGATCACCACAAAACTAAATGTATCCCTGGTCACCAAGCTGCAGAAAAGAATGCATCCTGATCCCATCACTTCATGTGTGCCATAGGATATGCCATGGCTGGATGTTGTGATCCTCTAAAAAGAGATGTTATCCATGCCCATGCAACGAATCAGTGTGAGCTTCCAAAATATTATGATCTAAAAATACATGGTATTAGAAATACATAGAAAGGAAAGCAGATAACAACTCTAGGAAAGTGATGAACAGACAATAGGTCAAACACAGAGAAACTAGAGTCAGGGCTTATATAAAAACAATGGTAGAGTAGGAAATGGACTTTGACATTCTGTTTAGAAATGGACCAAGAATTGAATTTTAAATCAATGAACAATTTTGAAAGCTGTAGAATCATTTTATTTAAGGCATAATTAAACCATTCATCCTGAGCCAATAAATATTGAATTTCAGTGTTGATAATTTAAAGGAAAATAGGAAAATAAATAAGTCCTGTACCAAAATTTTGAAATATTTAATGTAAAACTGTTGGAAAAAAACTATTGATTTAAATGAGTTTCAGGATTCTTGGGGTTTTTATCTAATCATAAACAGCTGTGGGAAAGGAACATAAATTTGTCCTTTATGTCTGTGCCATGAAATCTGCATTCTCTGGTTTGTTCTGAAATTCTAAGAGTGGAAAATTAATTTCATTTTATAAGACCACCTCAGAAAATAAAGACTGCTGACTCGTAAAGCCAAAATTATATTTTAAGATATATACATAAACAGCTTCGGCTGCTAGCTTTGCTGTGTTTGCTGGCAAAGCTTTTATTGCTATAGATTCTTTTTCTAAAAAAACCTTCCAATTGAAGATTAGTTAGATTCAAACTATGTCAGAAGATGAGGTATTTCAGCTGGTAGAGAACACAAGGCAGAAAATGATTATAATTTTTAACAGAAGGAAGAATAGAAAAGCAAGGCTTTCAAGTTAAGAGAAAAGTCTGCCTGCTGCAAGCAAATCTTTTTAGAAATAATTGCCTATGATTAGTGTTTTAAAATCTGCAAAAACGCTGTCTTGCTATTGAGCAGAGACAATGCTGAGTTGAAACAGAAATGTGTAAAGGGAAGAAGAGGAATGGAATCATTTTATTTCTATACTTACACCTGGACACATTGAAGCTCTGTGTGTCTCTTGCAGAGTGCTGCCAGCCGGAGAGCTCTGCCTGCTGCGAAGGCATCCATGGCACCAGCAGAACACTCGACAGAGCCTGGAGCTGCTGGCCTGATTTTTGTCAGGGAAGCTGTGGGTGACTGTGTGAATCTGCTCTTCACCTGCCTCAGTCAGCCAGAAGTGCTAATTGCAGTGTCAGGATCCAGGGAACCCAATTACATTGCATTACAATCCCTGCCTCATTTGTGGGAGGTAGGTCCAGTGGGCACTGGGCCCCCAACAGAGAAACAAGGGTTGTGTCCCAGCCCAGTAACCTGCCTTGGATGCTGGCCAGTAGCAGATATTTAGGGAACTGGTGCATCAAACAAGTTAAAAGGTTTCATTTCCTGAGAACCTTTTTCAGTTTCTGGCAATCCTCAGTTTCAAGACTTTCTGAGCAGCCTCAAGACTATGATGAATTAATGATGAACTGAACTCCAGGAGTATTTATCACACCCTGGAAATATTCCTTCAGTGGATTTCCCGACTTTTGAAAACAAACCTCACACTTTTCCCCATCTTTAGCACATTTTCCACCATCATTTCAGCACTGCCTTCACCGGGCATTCACCACAGGCCAATATGACAGACTTCTCCAGAAGAGTTTTCAGAGTTACCCCCATGGCTTAAAATGATGGGTTAAAGCTGTCTCACTCTTTTCTTTTTTTATCACTTTATCACTCTTTTTATCACTTTTTTTTAATCACTCTTTTTATCATTTATTCACTGATAACCCACATTATTCACTCACTATCAGATTAGTGTGTCAGAAAAAAATGACAGGCTACTGGAATCCTGCAGAGGTATTTAGTGGCATTCGGATTACCCCATGAATTTTAGGTGTACAGTTTGAAGCTGGATGTAGCCAGGCTTTCTGAAGAAAAGACAGCCTGATTCCACATGTCTGAGTGCACAGGCCACACCAGGCAGTGCTAATGAGCATCTGCAGTCCCTACAGCACAACTGGTGCATGGATTTCTTTGCAAACCCCCCGAGTAGTTATTTTCTCTTATTATCCTATCACAGAGAAGAAGTTGTTTATAATATGGTAAGGGATCAAGAGATAAAATGATCCACAGCCAGCCTGTTGAGCCCATAAATGCATCCAAACAGCAAGGCAGTGGAACAAAGTGATGGCTCTAACACCTACAGTGTGGCTGGGCCTGTGTAATCCACTCCCATCAGAGTAGTTACTGATCAAACACATAGCAGGAAACACAGAACAAAGTTTTGACAAGTTAGACAGTGCTTCTGCTGTCAACAGTTAAAAAATAATTTGTACTGTCCCAAACAGACTGGAAAGCTGTAGTTAACAGTGAAAATTGCATTATTTCCTGTATCTCTTATGGACATGAATGCACGAGTATAAAATGTCATGGTTTATTTATGCTTTTATTATATAGAAACCATAAGACTGCTTAGTAATCCTCTCTTTCCCACCTCTGTATGGAGTGCTGTCCAGTTCATTAGCTGAGATTTATTCACATCACCCATGTGTTTTACTGTTATTTTTAGTTCACAATCAAAGCTGGAATTGTTAATTATACAGAAGGAGTACTGGAATACATCCAGTCAGGGTCAAATCTCCACAATATTCTTGCCATCATATCTGCTGGTCAAGTCACCACAATATCCCTGCCAGCTGACCTGACAAAACTGAGTTGAGAAGTTGCATTTCCAAGTCCTGAAGAGCTGCACTGAGCTCCCACTTTAGGTGTACAAATAGTCAGATGGGTGTCTGGGGCTCAGAGACACTTTCACCCCCCTCTCAGCCTTTGGGCAGGCAGCAAAAGCAACCTAAGTGAGAAATAGGTTTCCCAACATCTTTCCTAAAAACAACTTAAGGAATTGCAAGATGCCTCTCCTGAGATGAACAGCTTTTTTCCTAGCCTGAGCTCCTGACACAAGGTATTTTGAAGTGCTCAACATCAGTCAGGCAGGAGAGCACTGTTTCAGGAAGCTTTAGACCTGAAAGAGATGACATCAGGCCCAAGCCAAACAGGAGAGAGTGGTGGGATGGGGATACTGTACCACAGCACACCATCCCCATGAACACTGGCACTCACTCTGCAATTCTCTGAGCATGGGGGGAGCCCTTACAGCCTTTAAAAAGTTCCTGTTTGGTCCCTACTGCTTTCCTGGTGCTCAGGATACTGCAGAGAAATCTATGAGCTGCAAAAGAAATAAAACAAGAAATGNAAAAAAAAAAGATAACAACAAAAAAACAGCTATGTAAAATAATATTCTGACCAAGACAGGAAGATCTTCTTTTAATCTTCTCAGAGACAAGGCTTTCCTTGCAAACCAGGTGGCTGCTTGTTCTGCCTTTCAGCAATTTGCAAACCCCTTTTAGCATTGTTGTATGGTATCTGCACATGCCATTTGAGAGGCTGGGATTCTTAAGATTGTGCAGAGTCATCTGTTTTCCCAGAATTGCTCTTGTAGCAGAGACAATTTGAGAGAAGACCATTTATTAAAAAGAAATTGAAATGGCTGACCAAAAGGTTTTCTTGGAAAAGGAAGAGTTTGAAAGCTTAGGTAGGATTTGTAGCTGGGGAAAAAATCCTCACTGTGAGCAGACAGGCCTCTGCAAATTCTGCCAGACAAAAGCAATGGGAAGAAATGAGATTTTGCAAACTCTCAACAGTAGGGTCTTCTCCTTTGTCTGCATGCTTGTCGTGTGTTTTGTTTGGGAATTGAATAATGCATGTTTACTCAACAAGCCCAAATGGAGTACCACATATTTAAAACCTTCCCCTCCACTGCTCCTTTCTGCAGTTTGCTGTTAACCAATGTGGACTTCCCATTTTCACATCACCTGCTCTTTGAAGCATGGCCACCAAAAGCAAGGTCCTGAGGGACTGTGGACACCAGAGACATGGCATTTGCTCTGGAGCAGGAGTGCTGCATCCTGTTCTGAGTTCATAATGTAGCCAGCCCAGCTGTGAAGGGAAAGGAGAGGACACAATTCTGGACCATCCTGTCCCTTGCAGTGCCTCTTCACAGGTGTGAGAGTCTCAGGCAGCTCCTGCCCTGGGCAAGGTCCACGGGTTTGCCAGCACCAAGGGAGGCACAACCTCACTTGGTATCACTCATTGTTTGGAGTGGCTCTTGTAAACCTGGAGTTTTCCCTTTCCAGGTCTCACTTGCCCAAGCCTGTGCTTGGTCACACTTCATTCCTGGGGTCATGGGACAGCCCTCTCCATCTATTTATTCAAGGGATGGATAAGAGGTGAATGTGGAGAGAAGAAACCCAGAAAAAAATTATATGTAAGAACAGTTGCCTTGAAGGGAATCCTTAAATCTCTAAATACAGAAAACATCAGAACAAAAGAGCCAGAATTTATTATATTTAAAACTCATCAGTTTAAGTTATAGCTGCTGATTTTGATGGGACATGACTCATATTTTTTTTAAAGTTTTGCATCAGTGGTGCCATAAACTCATTTTCATAGAACAAACATGAAAAATATCAGAAGCACAAAGACAAGCCACAGCTGAAATTTAATCAAGAAATCTGTCTTCATCAGGACTGCATTATTTTAGATCCACAATGTTTCTGAATGGCTGAAAAGAACAGAATGACAATAGATAAATTATCCTGAAAGCACTCTAAAATGTCAACACCCACCAGTGAAGAAACTAAATTCAATCTAATAACATAATCTGAACTAGAAATGCAGGTTAATGACCTTCTACTTCACTGTCTAATGGGGCACACATCTTACAAGAACAAATGGATTGTGGAACGTAACTACTCATAGTGGAATTTTATAAATAAATTATTATAACACTAATTGGGACTAAATTACCATGTTTTAAAGTCATCTAGTAATTAAACTTCCTAGTGGCACAGTACCGAGACCTTTTATGCTGTGGAAAATTATTTTCTCTGATTAAAGTACTGACAAAACATTACTGATATAATTTATGCCTAACTGTTTTGATCCTCAAAACAATTTCCCTCCAAATCCAGTACCTTATATTGAGAGTATCTGGAGGATTAAAGGAAGATATTGAATGCTAACCCTTTAAGTCTTCATAGGGAGATGAATTACTCTGCTCTTAATATGACTTTAAGATATCTACTGTGACATCCTTCTGTCAAACACTTATCTTGTGTGGAATTTAAAATATGAAATTTGGTCCTATTTCTTCTGTAGCACTAGCACAGCACTGCTGGTGGGTGGGAGAGTCAGGGATGCAGTGGGCAGGTGCAGTGCAGGGTGTTTGGCTCTGATGCTCTGGTCCACTCTTCCTTGACAGCCCTAGGTCCTGTTTTCTCAGGAAATGTTCCTGTTTGTCCCTAGGCTCTGCTTTCTCACAGAATTCAGGAGAGCTCACATCCAACGATGGTGTTTTGCACAGGAGTGACTGTGAGGTCCAGCTTTAGTGCCTATTACTACAGACTCAGTCAATTTGGTTGCTGGGGTGAGATCTGCTTGCTCTTTTATTCTTTATAGGCCACATAAAAAGGGCCTCTATGCAAAGCAAGGCATACAGCTCAGCCTGTGGTCTGTTGCTTTCTATCAATACAGAGTTTACTGTTTAATCAGTAGGAAAGGATTTGGGTTTTATTAATTGAAACATTAGCAAAACTTGAGGCACAACAAAATCTTACTCCGTGTAACACCTGGATTATCCCCAAATACCCCCAGCGAGGGCACAGAGAGCTGCTCCCACCAGGGCACACCTGGCAGCCCTTGTGTTCCAAGGGTTTTCCACAGAGCTGCCCTGTCAGTGCCTCTGCTGAAGCTGTGCACACAGCAGCATGCTCCATAGACAGTCCCCTCTGTTTTGTAAAGGCAAGTGTAAAAAGTCCAGAGAAAGCATCAGAATATTAAAAATCTTTTACTTCTAAATGCAGCATTAAGAGGTAAAGGAAGCACCTGGCTTTTTGAGCCAGCATCCTGTACAAATGGAAGAAGAGGGTATCCTTCACTCCCAAGGGGCCTGGATGGGATCATGGCTTCACCTGGGGACATGCAGAGAGGCAAAGCAAGGGCTGGGAGATTGCTGATGGTTTGCAGGTGCAGATGTGAGCCCAGAGGAGCAAATAATCCAGCTGCACAAAAAGCTGCCATCAGACTATTTTTCTTCCTATTAGCACAGTTGCCTCAAAATGCAGACTTCATTATTTTTTCGAAAGTCCCTTCTGGATCTAGGGCAATTAATTAGTTTTTCCTGGGTTTTTTGAGATCAGAGTTACTTTCAGGACTGCAGTTCTCTCAGTGGCAGCCTCCTCACCTCCCACAGTGATGCAGTGTGCTGAGTTTGCTCCCATCCTGAATGTACATCCACTGCACCAACCTTCAGGAAAGCTGAGCTGACAGCAGACTCACCAGCAGCAGCAATGAGATGTAGTCCTTAAAACCCACAGTGAAGATATTACAGCTCTTTGGTTCTGCAGGTCATCTGATGTGTTTAGCCTTAATTACTCAGTAACTAGCCTTAAACAAGCTTTTCTTTCTTTATTTCACTGCCATATTTTCTCTCCCCTCAGTTTCAAAGTCTTTAAACAACTGGGAATAGATTAGAAGAGCATCAAACACCACAAAGATTTATTCTATCAGTTTTCTCTCGCATGTTTAGTACCTTGTGAAGGTGCAAGCCTGATAAATGTCAAAGGCTTATGCAGAAAAA
>VZTT01024715.1:0-12233 GCA_013400855.1 Buphagus erythrorhynchus
CTAACAGGATCCCATATCCCCATAGGACACTTGGAAGGAAGCTCTGGCACTGTGCAAGCTGTTGCATCTATAAATGTTACCCTTTTGGAAGCAGCTGGGAAGACTCACCTCTCAATAAGTCTGAGAGTGGAGGACCACAATCCTCTGGAATTGTGTAGTCGCCTTTCCCAATGTTTTCAAATAATTTATAGATATTATCCCCTTCAAAAGGGTACAGACCCGTTGTGATATTGTATCTGTGAAGGCAGAAGGAGAAGCAGGATGAGAAGCAGAACACAGGTACTCAGTTCTTACCTGACTACGTAAGCCAAAAGCAGTCAAGAGGAAACCAAAAGAGGAATATTTGGCAGTATGTGCAAAACCTCTTTAAGCTTAGCCTGCCTTCCTCATAGCTTTTCATTCACAAGGGTCAAAACCACCAGGACATCTCCATGACAGTCTGGGAGAGCAAAAACTTAAAAATAAATACTGGAGATACTTGTGGTTTCTGTTACTGCCCTGGCTGTGCCTCTGGGAGCTGAGCAACAGCTGCAGAATCACTCATGGAGAGCAAAGATCCCCTTGTGCAGATCACAGGTACTTTGGGGAGCATAAACCCACCCACAGGAGCAAGTAACACCCCCCTCTCAGCTCCCCCCACCACACAAGAGCAGTGATGACAGAGCTGGGCCAGGACTGAGCTATCTGAGGGTGTCATTAGTTATGAAGCTCCTGGGGGCTCCTCAGCACTCACAGCGTCACCCCCGCAGACCAGATGTCGACTTTAAAGCCTGAAAAGGTGTCAAGGCCATTGGCAATTTCTGGGGGCTGGAATGCTGGCGACCCTTGGCTCGTCCTGCACGTGTCATCCTCTGCAAATGGATGCAATGCCTGCAGCAGGAGAGACCAAACAGTGTCAGGCTTCCAAGGAAAACAAACTGTGACTCTTGGAAAAGCTCCACCTGGGAAACAACAGGGGAAAACTCCTCTACTGAAAATCTACAGATGATGAGATCATGCCACCACAGCAGCCACACGCCACAGTGACAAGTCTTGCACCTCTTCTACCTAAGACATATTAAAAAAAAGGATAAAGTTATGTAGCTTATCCCCATTTCCCCCCACTTTTGGGCTCGTCCAGGATTGACATCTTCCTTCTCTGTGCTTCCTGAGCGGAGGTTTCATGCTGTTACCAAAAGAAGTGCTTTGCCAATTGCAATAAATATTCAGAGTCACTCAGAGCACTCTGCAAGTGCAATGGAACAAAAGCCTAAATGCACAATAAATCAATGACACCACAGAGGTGACCTCAATCTACAATGTCCCATTCTGACTTTGCTGTGCTTCTCACATACCTCTGCTACGCCTAAATCGGATATTTTTAGTGTCCCATTGGTTGTTAGCAGGAGGTTCCCCGGTTTTATATCCTTGTGGACAATCCCTTGGCTGTGCAAGTATTCTAAGCCATCTATAAGCTGACAAAAGTACCTGCAGAGAGAGGCAGAGGGGAAAAAAATCAAACACTTTTAGACAGCAGAAAGAAGCTTTTTGCTGTGGTCAGAGACTCTGGGCCATCATTGTAACCCACACGCAGCCTGGCAGTTGTAGAGGCAAGTGTTTCACCTCACAATACCCAGAAATAATATTAATGTGCCTGAATTTCACTTAGGTTGTCTGTAATCTCAGACATCTCTTAAAATAAAATGAAAATATAACCATAAAATTATGTAGTTGCCACAGATTCGCTGCTCTGCCCTGATTTGATCCTGACAATGTTTTTGTATCTATTCCCAGAATTCTCAAGTTTCTTTCCTTAAGGAGTGAAAGAGGCTCCAGCTTATCCCAGCTAACAACCCCAGCTACCAGATCATGCTGGATATTGCCAATCCCTAATCCATCCCAAGGCCTTTAAAGTCTTTTCTGATGCTGAACTGTGGCTTGACCTCCATTTAGGCAGGAGATTCCCCCCTCACACTCCTTGGGATGGCAGGAGCACAGGGACCAGGGGGGCTGTTGGGCAGCTCAGGAAGTAAAACAAAAAGAACAGAAAAATCAATAGAAGAATGGTTTTCCTCCCAGAATCTAAGGACAATCCCTGCTGGCCACTTTAAGAGCTTTTCACCTTTCTGCATAAGTGTAAAATATGAAATTATTGCACAAAGCCAGGTTTGCTGTCAAATACAGCCTGAGCAGAGCAGAAAGTGCTCTCCACTTGAGAGAACACAATGGGGAGAGGAATAGAACTTACCCATGAGCCTGAAACACTGGAAACCTCTTTTCTGGGACACTGTCCAGCATTTCCTGCATCCCACACACACAGTACTCCATCACCATATACGTGAGGGCAGAGTTAAGGAAGCTCCAGGGTTAACACTCTTCAGTGTTAAACATTCCTCAGATGGGCAGCAGCCCCATCCCAGAGGGAATGGCTGCACTCCCCAGGTACTGAGGGATGTTCTTCCAGCTCCCACAGAACAGGAAAGCACCTACAGGAAAATCCTTCAGTCAAATGAACATCTGCAGCTCCGTGACCAGACCTGGAACAGGATGGGAACTCCATAGAAAATAAGCTGGAGATCTCACAGGCATGACAGAGAACAGGGAAATATCCTGAAGTGGGCACAGAAAGTTGGGAACTCCCTGGCAGAAGAGCTGCAGCCTGTTCCCCCAGTGCCCTGGGTGTTCTGCACCTGAGATGATAGTGAGCTCCTGCCACCTTCCCCAAAGCTGGTTACTCCTCATTCCCCATCCCAAACAACCCAGTTGTGTGATCCATGGAACAGCTGCTGCTTACCCCCAGCTCCACAGGAGCATTCTAGTAGCAGGAAAAAGAATCCTTGGAGAGCTGGGAAGCTTTTTGAAACCACGTGGATAAAAACAGTTACAACGGAATGGCAAGAGCTGGTGGCACTTTGCAGCATTTGCTCCCTTGCAGTGTATTTGTGTTTTTATCTCTGTAAGCTTTAATGCTGGGGCCAAAAAATGGGAACTAGACTGCCTGATGCTGTAATTGCCTTTTCTCTCCTCTCCCTGGGCTTTTGAAGGCAAAGTCTGGCTTGGAGGGGCCTAGGAGAACAGAGGGACATTGGGGAGTGTCCTGATAGAGCAGAGGCTGCCAGGGCTCCCCTGCAATCCCAAGCATGGTCAGTTATTCCTCCAGGCAGGTGCCTTCTTAACCTAAGCCCAAAACAAGTTACTTTTGCCCCAGAAGCCACCTGAGGTAGAAGAGGCAGAAGGGAGACTCCTGCCCTGGGTGGGATCTGGGCTGAAGACTCTGCTGCCCCTTTCCAGCATGTTCCATCTAGCAGCTCCAAACACTGAAAACTCATTAAATTCCTGCTCCATTCCCCATAAGCTGCTCTTCAGAGAGACCCTAAAATACTCTAAATATACCCTAAACAAGATTTTATGACGGGCACAAAGACACTCAGTAAATCAATAAAGCAAGAACAGAAGAAAGAGCTCCCAAAATTAATTTCTACCCTTTCTTACTCTGGAAACAAAAATCTGTGAACTACTTCTATCAGAGTGGTGTGGAAGACATCTCCCACTGTCAGAATATTCCAGATATTCCAGACCAGCTCCTGGGGAACAAAGAGGCTCAAGGACAGCCTGGCTGGGTGTCATTAACAGCCAGGCTGCTCCTCATCCCTCTCTGGTCATTGATCCACTTCAGGTTGATCAACCAGATTAGAGAACTGACTTCCAGGCTGGAGCAGATCTATTACAGGTGCCCCAAGCTCTCAGTTCTCCTTCTCAAGAGATTCTGCTCCTACACTCAGCTGTACACACTGGTAATAGGTCCCTGGGATGCTGCTCATGGAACTGGGTTCATTTTCTGCCTGGATGAGCTCTCCATTCACCACCAGCTCTGCACTCCCAGCCACAGCAGGCCAGCAAACAACCCTTAAATACTAGAAGTTGTTGATATTTTTAATCCAGTCATCACAGCTTTCCCTTTCCCACAGAAAATCACTGAAGGTTTTTATTAGGTGAGTTGCTCAAATACTGTCTTAACCTGAAGGGAGCCTACAAGGAAGATGGAGAGGGATTTTTAACAAAAGCACGCAGTGACAGGACAAGGGGAAATTGCTTCACACTGACAGAGAGGGGGGTTAGATGGGTTAGATGGGAGATTAGGAAAAAAATCTTCCCTGTGAGGATGGTGAGGCCCTGGCACAGGTTCCCCTGAGGCTGCCCCTGTATCCCTGGAAGCGTCCAAAGCCAGGCTGGATGGGGCTTGGAGCAACCTGGGATAGTGGAAGGTGTCCCTGCCCAGGGCAGGGGGTAGAATGGGATGAGCTTTCATGTCCCTTTAACCCAAGCCATTCTGTAACTCTGTGATAAACAGCTCAAGCCTGCAGTGAACTTCCACCAGCAAGAGAACGCTCAGGTGTGAACAGAATCCTTCCTTCCACAGCCCCAATTTCAAATCCCACAATGCTTGGTCTGGAAATGAGGATTTCTTTTTTTTAATCACCAAGAGGAAAGTTGACATGTCCCCCTAAACCCCAGCTCTGCCTGCTGCAAGGAACCAACACAGTCCTGTGCATGACTCAAGGGCTCTGCCTCCAGGGCAGCCTCAGGGAAACAGTCCCTTTTCTGCTGGATCCTTCCCAAACCTGTTCCCCATGTGGCTGCTCAAGGTCTGCTCTGTCACAGCCCAGGAAATGCAGCACAGGCAGTGTCAGCCAGGAGCTGGGGAAGGGTTTGAACAAAATCACGGATGAGTTCTTGCTCCCAGTTCCAGTGAAAACAAATTTCCCCAGTTATTGCCAGAATCAGCAAAGGGAAGAAGAAACTTGGTGGGAGTGTAGGAGCAGATAAAGATAAAAAAAACAAAGTAAACCCGTCCTTGCAAGGATAAAGCACTGAAAACCAACTCTGGACCAGCACTGCTCAGAAAGTCCAGCAAGGAGCATCCCTGGAGAGATCCCATTTCCCAGAGATGGTTTTGGGTTGTCATCACCTGGTACCAACACACGATGTCTCTCTCGGGCTCCTTTTCCCCATGCTGCCTCCTCCCTTCTACCTAATTAAAAAGGCTCTCTCTATCAGTAATTGACTTGCAGTCCCCCTGGTCTGTCGAGGCCACAGCACAAGCAGAAGTTGTCACACTGCTTTATCCTAATGATCTGGTGGCAGAGTGTTTGATCTAATTAACGCACTCAATTAAATTACTCCTTTTCTGGAGTACTGTAATAAGAAGACAGTAGTTAGAAAATACTGTCAAAAATAAAAGCGTCCCTTGTAGCATTTATAACACATGCTACAAGGGATCAACTCCAGGAACTTCCATGCTGGTTGCAGGCAAAGTGCTCTCAGTGTGGCAGAGTCACATAAAATCCAGCAAAGTGAGGATAAAATTGCCTTGATTGGTGTCTGTGTGAATTTGTGTTTGTGTGGAAAGTCTGCCAGGTGGGCAGGATGGTTAACAGCAGCAAAAGCAATTTAGCTGCAAAAATTGAAACCTAAGAAACATCCAAAAGGGCCTTCCCAAAAGCAGAACTACAGCAGGGAACAGTGGGAGTTCAAACCTGATCAACAGCCCTGTGCAAAAGGATATATTTTCTGCTTCTCCTCGTTGTACAGCACATCTACCAGCTGGATGACGTTTTTGTGCCGTAATCGCCGCAGGAGCTGGATTTCCCTGCAGGCAGAGACAAGGAAAAAGTTATGTTTAAAACGCTTATTCCCAACTCCATTTCTTCCAAAATTTCATCCAAGCTTGACTGAATGGCTCAGAGACCTGAACTGAATCCTGTGTTTGTGGGGAATAAATAAGGTAAAACAGTGAGGAGCCACCTTCCCTTGGCTTGGGGAACAGCCCCTTGAATGTCACTTTCTGTCAGCTGTTCTGATCTTGGTCTCCAGGGATTTTGTACCTGCCCCAAACCACAGTTTAGTCTCTTTTGCATTAAACTCATCCTGCAAAATCCCACTGGATGCCAACTGTGGAGAAACAGGCAGAGCAGGACAGTCAGGTCAGGGTGGTTCTGTTGGTGCCTGGCAGCGCAGGTCCTGCTTTTCTCTTTGTTCTGCTGCTGCTCCATCCTGGGCTGTGCCGAGCTCCCAAATTCTCCTTCCCAGCTCCCTTCCAGAGTGATTTGGCCAGTGCTTTAAGCAGTGTGGTCACACTTCATCAGCTCAGTCTCTGAGAAGCAGCATTACAAGGAATTCTGAGCACAGCTTTGGAAGTGAGAGCCCCTGCCCAAAGCCAGCTCAGAGCCCCTCACGGGCACAATTAGCAGCTCCAGTAATGAGCTGGGGCCAGCACAAAGGCTGAGCAACGACCAGGAGCTGCTCCTTGGAAAGGCTTCTCTAATGCAGGAGTGCAAGGAGAATCCTTACTGATCTTTGAAGGATGTCTGAGCAGTATGAATTATTTCACTACCAAAGTTAAGGCCAGACACTCCTTTCTCAGCTCTGGACGTCGAAAAAGCCATCAAAAGCTGAGCAGAGAGATCAAGGATACCACAGCAAAGCTCCCAAGTGTTCTGTGGACATGGCAGACAAGTCTAATTATAGGAATGACCAAAGGGCTGAAGTGGATTAAATTAGCACAGAAACTGCAGCCAGTGTCAGTGTGGGGCTGAGGAGATCCTTCAGCATGGAGGGAGAGGCCCAAGGGCTCCAACCAGGGCTGCCAGAGGGGAGCAAACACACTCAAACACAACTGCTTTAAAGCCCAAATATTGGGAACACATTTAAAATCCTGATCCCAAGAGCTCATTCCCTGTAATACAGCTCGGAAGCACAAACACTAATTCCTCCCACCTTCAACGGACTAATAAATATCTCATATTGCTGAAATGATTTCCCTCCCCAGCAGGACTTTGCGAACCAATCCGAAATGCCAGGGCAGTGCCCCCACCCCTGGGGCAGAGGCCAAGCCGCCCTTTTCCCAGAGGAAAGATTACTTCTATTTTAAGCCCTTCTTTGGCTCTGGAATGCCTGAGGAGCAGGGACAGCCAGCTCAGTCACCTCCGATGCTGTTCACTTTGCAAACCCCTCGAGTAGGGGAACATTGGTTTCACCTCCTCAGAACAGGCCTAAATTTGATTTTTTTTCTTCCAAAACTAACAACAAAACCCCACCACAGCCCACTGCAAGTGTGTGATCAGACAGACTGCCAGAGGGCAAGGCCTGCTTCCAAGTACAACCCCCTTGGAGGGAGACAAGGAGGGAAAAGACTTTATAACTCGAGCTCTGTCCGATCCATTAAGCTCATCCTAGTGGATTAAGTCTTATCCCCTCCAAGGTACCTACTCTGGCAAATAACAGGAGGTGTTGTTGCTCAGAACTGTAAATAGCAAAGCTGCCCCCTTGTTCCATGTGCCACACCATTTTGGAAGATGCCAAAGGCAGCCTGGAAAGCAGACTCTCCTTCCTGGACATCTCCACTGTGAGATCCAGCATTCTTCCTACAGCTTGTTCCCAGCCATTCCTGCCTAAACAAAACCCAGCAATGCAGCCAAAAGATTCATTCCCTTCCTTTGGTTCACAAGGTTCTTCCCACAACATCCTGAAAGCTTAGGAAGTGCAGCACCTGCTCCAAGACTGTGTGAGCCTAAGGGCTGGAAGTGCCAGGAAGATCTCTGTGTCACTTTTTCTCTTTCCTAGTCCCAAGGGTCCATCCACATCCTGTTCCTGCAGGGGTGTCTGGCATTCCAAGCTCTATATCCATCACAACCTGTGCTCTTCCATGGAGTACAGGTCCCAGCATTTCACCTCTCAACCCAAGCAAAGATCCAGCTCAGCAGAGGAAATCCTTGAGCCACGCAGCTCCATGGGGAACACGTGTCTGGGGAGATGGGATCAGCCCATTTCCAGCTGAGCCCACACCTCCAGGGCTTCCAGCAAAGCCTTCCCCAGCAGAGTTGTCCCTGTTTGGAGGTTCCAGCTTGGGACTTGCAGACCTCAGGAACAAACTGTCACAGTACAGGCCCATAACCCAGGTTAACCCTCCGAGGAATTCCAAGGAGCAGAAATTCCAACCTGAGCAATTGCCGAGGTGGTAAGTACAGCACAGGGCACTTGGGATCCCACAGAGCCCCAAACACTTAATTAACGTGTCAGGCTATTAGCACACAGAGTTATTAAACCTCTGCTGCTGCAGCCACAGGCTGCCAGGTTTTCCTGCCTCTTTTTGGCAATCCCGCTAAACTCCATTTTTTTTTTTTTGCAGGGATGAGATCCAGCAGTGTCTACCTGACTGAGCCACCTCCACCTGCTCTAAAGAGAAATGAAGATTCTCCCAATGGATTTAAGGAAACTGTGTCTTACAAGTTTAAGCCCTCAACATCCTCTCCAAGACTCGGAGAGCCCTTCAGGGCTCATTTTCCTAGGGCAGAAGTGGAGTATTTTGGGGTAGAGAAAAATAATTTGATTTTATGTAAGTCCCAAATGCATTTTAGTTGAAGTTTCTGGGTCCCCAAAACACCAGGAGACAGGGCTAGGGCAGGGATGAGGCTGTGGCCTGGGTTATCAGCAAGGAGTGACCCAAGGATGGCATTAACATCTTATTTCCAGCCCAATGCCCAGCTCAGACCTGTATGATTCTCCACAGCACATTACTGCACTCTCATTACTCCCTGTGTGTTACTGCTTGTGGAATTACCCAAGGGCCACAGTCTAGGAACTGTTTTCCAGGGAATTCCTTGGATGACATGCTATCAGCACAGCTGGGTGCCCTGTGAGAGGGCAGAGGCAGGAGCTCACCACAGTAACTCAATCACCTCTGCCCAACAACCCAAGCCAACGTGCAGCTTTTCCCTGTGTGGCAGGAAACACTGGAAACCAATTCAGTGATCAGATTCCAAGAGAGAAAGCAGAACCTGATGGTGTGATCCAGCCCACAAACTGATTTCCTGTTGTTCTGTGCACAGGAGAAGTTTTGGGGCATAAACTCCTCAAAGCTGCTTCAGCACAGCTGCCCAAAGTGAGATTCCAGTGCAGTCTGGCCACGTTGACATTAAAACACTGTGTCAGTGTCCTGTCCAGCACTACCTGGAGTCCCCACAGCACTTTGTTCCTCCCACACTGACCACTCAGACACCTGGGTTTGGTCACGTATCTCCACACTCAGACCAGACACAGCTTTCACTCCCTGTCACAAGCAGTGCTGAAGGGTTCTGATAAGCTCAGAGTGCCAGGGGACAACAAAATACAACAGTTTGCCTTAAAATTCCTCACTGAAGCAGCAGACAAAGCACATGGATAGGTGGGCAGAGGGAAAAGGATGAGGGAGCAGAAATAGGAACTTGAACTAAAGTAAACCCGTGGGTACAAGGCAAGACCTAAAATCTGCCTCAGTGTTTTGGAGCAGGTAGGGCTGAGCCAGGAAATGCCACAGAAAACCCCTTTTAATAACTCCCTTAATGACCCATCTGATACTCACAGCCCCACTCTGAGCATGAATAAAACTTCCACGGAGTTCACCTCAGGACACAGGAGCATTCCCATGGCTCTGAGAGCAAGGAACTCTCCTGATGTGGGCAAGCTCTTTTTACCTAATTTACATGAAAAGCTTCCCTAAGGAGGAAACTATCTCCACGTTCCCCAGTGGCAGCTCTGGATGTGCCCGTGGTGGAAAGCAGGGACGGGGCACTCAGCTTCCACTAGAAAAACAAGAAACATTTTATTACACATTAACCAAGTTTGCTCCATCCTGAACCTGAGCCAGGAAGGGAGAGACAGGGAGGTCCCAGCCTCGGGATGTGACTGTTCCACAGCCAAGGCTGTCAAGAAAGGTTGGAAGGCAAAGTGAGAGAGCTCCCTGACAGCAGTGCTGGGACAGGATGTGAAATATCTCACAGCTAAACTGGGAAATCAAACTGAGGGACAGAAACAGGACTCTGCAGGTCAGGGCTCACTCGCAGCACAACACCACAGGAGTCTCCTCGACCTCTCAGAGTTCTCCCTCCCAGCCTAGATAAACCCTCATGGGTTGTTTAGGCGGCAGAGGCTCCTGCAGAGCTGATAAGCAGCTCCTGGCAGGGCTGGGACACAGCTGCTGCGAGGTCCAGGGAAGGGAAAGTTCCCACAGCAGCCCCATGGATCCAGCCCTGCATCCGGCTTCTCCTGGGGTTCACTTCCATGAGGGCTTTGTGCCCTGAGTAACCAGGTGTGTCAGAGGCACAGACAGCCAACAACCCTTGGCCCCATTTTACAGCCACAGAAATCAGCCGGGGAGAGCCTTGAGTTACCTCCCAAGGACCTTAGAAATGAAGCCAAGGGAAAAAAACCCAAAACTTCCTGTGCCCATAGGGTGCCCCATATATTGGATCCTGTTCCAGGCACCTTCCACGTGGGTGGGAGAAGGAATTGCCACCACAGAGAGCTCCATGGCCTTTGGGACACACCTGGGCAGGTACAGGAATAATCCCAACTGTGAGGACACCAGATGTGTTTGTGTCCCCTCCCCTTTCCTGGCCAGGTGAGGGCAAGGTGAGATCTTACAGAGGAATTGCTTTAAAAAACACTATTTTATCCATTCAATGACACCAAAGTCACTTGGTGGAATACAATGTGGTGTATTCCAGACTGTCCCAGTCCTTGGGAACCCATCACTTCCCTGTGCCCAGCCTCACCCAGAGTGCTGGCTGCTGTTCAGAGGGAAGAGATTCCCAAATACCTGTAGATTAGGAAGCACTTCCACAGCAGAGCCACGCTGTCAGCTAAAATAACACAGCTGCTAAACAAGGACCAAGTTCACCCGCTCAGCTCCCAGAACTCTTTACTCACTTTTTCACATTGGCCTCCCCGTTGGGGATCCGGCGCAGCTTCTTCTTCTTCAGGATCTTCACAGCTCTCCTGCACAGGGTCTCTGAGTCCAGCATCTCCTTGACTTTGCCATAGGAGCCCTCTCCCAGCAGGTCTCCCATGAGGTACTTGCCGATGAGCTTGGCCCGTTTGCGCCGGGGCTGGTAAATGACCTCGGTGGAGTCGATGCGGTGGATGAACGTGTCCATCCCCACCGACATCAGCTCGCTCTCCGCAAACATTCCCAGCTGCTGGGGCTCCTGCAGATCCATCCTGGATTAAGTTCCTTAACCTGTTTTTTTCCTTAAGCGCTCAGGGCTTTAATCCTGTTTGTTAGTTTCCAACACTCCCTTTTACTCCTTCTCGGAAAAAAAATATCCAGAAGATTGTACAAACATGAATTAAAAAAAAAAAAAACAACAAAACAAAACAAACCAAAAAATAGAAGGGGGAAAAAAAAAAAAAAGAAAAGCAAACCTAAGAGCTGCTTCCAGGTCAGTTGGACGCCAAAAGATCCCGGTCTGGCTCCAGAATGTCTTTGAAAAAGAACATTAATCTGTGACGGGACACACTCAGTTTGGGCTTTGCTTCCAACCCGGTTCTGCTGCCGGGGGCTCTTCTCAGTCAACTGGCCTTGACTAGGCCCAGTTTGATCCTGCAGGGTTAGGTCATCTCCGGGCCGTCAGGCCACCCCGTGGAACCAGAGCAGCTCCCAGTCCCTCTCGTGACTTTCCATCCCTAGGAGCTCATGATTCCCAGCCGGGGTGGGAAGGTGTGCTCCCGCCGCCCTCCCGGGAGCACGGGCCGGAGGGGGGGTTCAGCCGTTGGGGAGCTGGAACCAAGTTTCCTTGAAGGAGTTTTCCAAAACAATTCTCGCGTCTTCGCTTTCGCCTACAAAAGTTTGAGGCCTTTGGTGCCTACCGAGAGCTCCCGGGGGCATCCTTCATCCACCGGGATTCCGCCTGGCACATGATGTGTCACCACCTCTGCTCCGGGTGTCAGCGGTGCAGGACAACACAACCCACCCCGGCCCCGCCGACCCTGGGGGGGGGTCAGGGGGACCCTCTGCCCGGTGCCCCAACACCCGGGTCCTCCCGGGGGGTCGGGGGGACCTTTTACCCGGTGCCTGGCCCCTCACGGAGGGGGTCAGGGATGTCCACCTAGCCCGGACGGTCCCTCCCGCACCTCCCACAGGTGTCACCGGGACTGGGAGGGTACAGCCGTGGGGCAGGGAGGGGTGACAGGGGACAGGACACTTTTAGTGGGACAAAATCAGCGCCGGAGCCGGGACGGGACGAACTCCGGGGGGGATCGGTGACCTCTGGGCCCCTCCCGGCCCGAGCCGGGTCCTTCCCCGCAGGCAGCTCCGGCCGCTCCCGCCGGCCCGAACGGTGAACTAGGGGAGGGGGGCGGGCGGCCGAGTCCCCCCTCCCCGCCGCCGGGCGGGGGAGCCGGGCCGGGCCCTGGCGCCGCGCTCCGCCCCGCCGAGC